>SNQJ01S0127176.1:0-12776 GCA_010110895.2 Picea sitchensis | reverse complement strand
ATTGATATATCTTATGATATATTATTGGAAGCATATGATGGATATCATGGTGCATGCATTTTGCATGTGATTGGGCTACATATTGAGACATGTAGTTGGTGAGTTGAGTTGATAGTCATGTTGTACATCATTGGGGAGTCATATCTTATTGATGCATAGCTGATATACTTTCTTGGTGCAAGTGATGTTGCATGATGGTACATTCATAGATGGTATTTGCTTGGCATATTGGTGGATGCACATGGTTGGCATATTGGTAGATGCACATGTTGGCATGTTGATAGAAGCATATGATTGATTCCATGGATGATATATTTTGGCACATTGCATGATTTTGATGTACATGGTTGATGTACATGGGTGTTGTGCATGATGAAGCACACATTGTGGTACAGGATGTACTTGGTTGATGTTCTACTCATGATTCTCTATTTCTTTTGACATATCTTTTTCATAATGGTTGGTATGGCATGAGTTTGATGCATGAACAGGTCCAAGGATCATTATATGGTAGCATATTGTTGATCTTGCAGAGAAGATAGGGGGAGACATACCCATAGGGGGAGTCATTATTCTTCTCATGATTCTAGGAGGAGATATTTATCAGTTGCATACCTAGAAAAGAGCCCTATATTTGAAGAAAGAGAACATAGGCACAATTCCAGGAGGAGCAATGGTCATAGGGGGAGTATGTTTGATGTATTTTCAGAGTGATATCCCTTGTTCAAAAGGGGAGAGATTATTCAGAGGAAGATCAAAGGCACTCAGACAGGGGGAGCAGCCCCAAGGAAATTTCAAGCATGGGGAGCAACCAAAAGAAGAAAACGTCCCTTTGTCATTGATGTCAAAGGGAGAGAGTTAATCACATTGATGTGATTGATGTTTATTGATGGGGAGAGATAGTCACATTGACTATTGATGTAGAGCATGCCCTATCTATATGTTGACATCAATAATTGCTAATTGGTGTTGACATCAATGTTGGTATTTCCATCAATGCGAAAGGGGGAGATTGTTGGATCATGTTGTCATTGA
Organism: Picea sitchensis; assembly: GCA_010110895.2. Classification (NCBI taxonomy): domain Eukaryota; kingdom Viridiplantae; phylum Streptophyta; class Pinopsida; order Pinales; family Pinaceae; genus Picea; species Picea sitchensis. The sequence goes on along the minus strand of SNQJ01S0127176.1, from coordinate 11,741 downwards.
TGCCAATAGTTTGATTATTTGGGAGATTGTTGGATCATGTGTCATTGATGCAAATGGTTTGATTGATTGATGTCATTGATTGATGTCAAGTAATTGATTGATTGATGATGGATGAACAATATATATGTATTGTCTTTGATGAGAATGATATATGTCAAAGTGGAAACCAATTGATAAAGATGGATCATTGATATGATGCATAGATGAAGATGGATCATTGATATGATGCATAAATGAAGATGTCAAACTTTTTAATTCATTAATTTTAATGAAAAAACAATTTTACCATAAAAACTTATAATTATTGTAATTTGATTTACTAGCAAACAAAGCGTTTTTTTTTAGTTATGAACAAACAAATAAATAAAAGTATTTTTCAGAGTTATGAACAAATAATTAAATAAAAAGCATTGTAAGATACAAGACTAAATTGAAATTCTTCCTTTTTAGTGTGTGATTTTACATTATTTAAATTGAGATTATATAGAACTCTATTATAAAAGAGATTGTTACATACATCATATCACTAATGTTTATATGATCAAAAAATTAAGAAAAAAATCATTTTTATATTTATTAAATGTGAAATTTAGATTAAGACTATATATAAGTTTTTATATTTATTAAATGTGACATTTAGAATGACTTATTACAACATATTATAAGAGAGGTGGTAACATATATTTAATCAATAATGTAATGTTTATATGATTAGAAAAAATAAGAAAAAAATAAATTTATATCCATTTTAAAGTTTAATAGAATAGAAAAGAATAAATAAATTCATACCCATTTTAAAGTTTAATAGAAAAAAAAATAAAACCACTCAGATTAAGATTATATATAAGTTTTACTATCTCCACAATAACTTATTACAACATATTATAAGAGAAGTTGTAACATATATAACATCAATAATGTAATGTTTATATCCCATCAATAATGTAATGTTTATATGATTAAAAAAATTAAGAAAAAAATAAATTTATATCCATTTTAAAATTTAATAGAAAAGAAAAAAATAAATAAATTCATACCTATTTTAAAATTTAATAAAAAAAATATATAACAATTGAAAACATGTATATTAAGAAATAAATAAATTCATATCTATTTTAAAGTTTGATAAAAAAAGAAAAGAATAAATAGTTAAACACATGTATATAACTTTAGCACTAATTTTATGTAGAAGAGATTATTTAATATTTATTTGATATCAACAAAGTTAGAGGTGTATTGCAAAAATAAAAATGAGAATGCTTTTAGGGATACATTCAAGATTTATAATATTAGAAACTTATACTATCATCAAAAGGTGAGATATCATTTGCCATAATTATTTGGAGGATAGTGAGATCATTTAATCCAATTTAATAACCATGATTGTTACTAGTTTCATTGTTATCTATTATGTTACTACTATATTGTTAGTGTGGTATAGCTATATGTTAAAATTTTGTTCCATGTTAATATTCCTCTTTTAATAACATCATCTCCAAATTTCCAAATTCATTTTATAATATAGATTTTTAAATTAATATAATAACATCATCTCTTAATCCAACATTAACATCATCCATGATATATATATATATATATATATATATATATTAAATTTATAATATAAAAATGATTTATAATTTTTATAAAATAAATCCTACAACAAACTTTCAAACTTTGTTAATCTGATATATATATATAATATAAAAATAATTTTTAATTTTTATAAAATAAATCCTACAACAAACTTTCAAACTTTGTTAATCTGAAACTTGCCTTGAAGTACACGTCTTCGATTTATTCCTGGATAGAATCATTCATACGATAGACGATATTACAAATCTTTAAAAAGATATTTTGATATTTACGTATGTGGCATTGCTCACCTAACTAATGCACTGTTTTTTCCAATGCTGATAAATCTTTCAATTCCAGATTTTTGTTTCATCCCAATCGGTCCCTAAATTACAAACTTTTTCATAGCATTTATGACAAATACAATAACAAAAGTGAGCTTTCTTTGAAAACAAGAAATTTAACCCCTCATCACTCTCCCATAAAACCCCACTTTCCCATCAGGGGGCCCTTCTCAACTCATCAATTAATAGATATTTTACTGTTATTTACGGTGAATACAATTAGCATTTACAGCTCCATTCTTTTCTCTTTCTACGAGAAATCTCACACAGTAGGCTTGTCCCTGGTCAAGTGTCCCTCTTCTCCATTTTATTATTTCTATATCTACCAACCTATTTTATTTTAGATATATTAGTATCTCTATGAAGTGGGAAAAGGAAGGAATTGGCATGAATGGGATATGAATAGAAGTTGTCTGAGGATGAATGGGACATGAATGGAAGTTGTTTAAAGATTTGAGATGTTTTTTTGGATGGTTTATGAATAATGATTAAAAGATAAATTTAACATAATTTATGAATAACTAATTAAAAGAAATTAGAGTGAGTTAAATGTCAATGGATGTATGGTGGAAGGATGTGATGGTAGAGGTCGTAAGATATTTGTTTATCCTCAAATCACTACCAAGTAAACAATAGTTGGGGTTTTTAATGGAGTTCTAGTAATGTTCTTATAAAAAGTTCAATGGCTTACCCACATGAGACATGTGGCAAGAACAATGCAAGGAGTTATATATAAAGAATCTCCCATTGACTATTGGGTTAGGAGATAATTAAGGGCCCTCAAAACCTTTTCATGGGTCATTAATATAACTCAATCATATGTTGGAAACCATTGGGTCAAATGAGTGATCCAGGTGGATATTGGTGGCCACCCGCCTATTCCACTTGGACCCCCACCATTGTTTCTTTCAGTTTTTCAGTTTCCTTAATTTTAGCACAATTTACTATTTTTGGCAGTTTTTTGGGTCCTGAACTTCGGGAGCTGTTTTCAGGGCCTAAATGACGTTTTTTGGGCATCAACTAATCGAAAAATATTACTCCTCTCTAGACCATCATATTTTTTGTCAATAGTTGTAGTCATCAGATACATCTTTCTAACGATGTATCATATGCGTCAAACGGAGATAGTATGCCAAAGTTACAACCCCGAAAAATTTGTGTACCAATTTACCCCGACAAGGTACATATTCTGGCATTTCATCTCCTAGGGTTAGGTTTTTGGATGTTTAGGGTTTCCATTGTGTCTCAATAATATATAAGTCTTCGAGTCTCATTGTAACACAAAGTTTAGAGGCCTGTAGTGGCCACATCTCTTCTCAGATATAAGCTACCAGTGCCCTAGCTAGTTTATTTCTATTATGTCTATAAACAAATTTCAGTTCTTTGATATTAATGAAATGAAGTGTTATTTCCGCTACATCTTTGTATTCATGGTTATTTGTGTATTCTATTGCGTTCCTGCATAAATTCAGATCAGTGGTATCAGAGCGGTCTACTCTTTCTCGATCCTTCTTTCCATGTCCCCAACGAAGTCAAGGTATAAGGAGTTAGGGCTCGATCTGGTTGAAGCTTTGCACGATCAGCCTCACAAACCCCGATGACTACCCATGGGGGACGAAAAGAAAGATGAGGGAGCAGGAGATCCTATCAAAATATTGCTTGAGGAGGCCTTGAAAAACAAAGGAACGCAATGATGGATAATTTCACCCAGATCCTTCAACAATTGCCCACTAACGATGCATCTACATCTAACAACCACTCTGGAGGCCCGACCCCTTTTAAGGTACAAGTAAAATTTGACATTCCCATATTTGATAGCCAAATAGATGCAGACGCCATAGATAGATGGTTGAATCTCTTAGAAGGATATTTCTTGGTTCATGACTTTTCTGACTGGGAGAAGATTATTTTTTCACTGCTCAAAGCTGCCCCCCATGTCAAGGACTGGTGGGAAACCTACTATGAGAAAAAGGACGAGGAGGAAGCCTCTTTGTTCTTGGTCGTACCCACTTGGAATTCTTTCCAAGATGCCATCAAGGAACAATATTGTCCCGTGGGGAGCTATGAGGACAAGTACATACAATGGACTATGGTGTGGCAACAAAGGGATCAAGATGTGCATGAGCTGACGAATCTGTTCCATACCCCACGCTCAAAGTTGGCTATCAAAGATTCAGAGAAAAATTTGGTGTTGAAATACCACAGTTGTCTACATAGATACATTCAATAGGAAATGGAGTTCCTCGACATCTCCTCGCTTGGTACAACATACCGACATGCTGCCAAGATTGAGCAGAAATTCAAATAGAAGAAGCAAGACTTTGGATCCGCAAATCAAAAGAAAGCGAAAGGTGCCCCCAAACCGCAAAACAAAGGACAAAGCCAAGGCATGGCAGCTCAAGACAACCTACCAAAGCCGCAAGTAAATAAGTACAACACCACGAAGCCGAAGAAGGACACGTGAAAGTGGCGTGAGTTCCATAAGAGCTCCACTCACAACATAAGTGAGTTCGGGCCAAACGGTCACTGGTGGCCGAGATGAGGGATTCTGAATCAGATGCATACTCCGACGCTGAATCAAAACCCGAGAAGGAGAATGATAGAGGGAAGCAGATTATTGATGTGAAGTCCAACGCCACTGTTTGGACCACAAAGATCCAAAATGAAGAACCGAAAGATCCAGAGGAGGAGGAGCGTCTCTTCCACTCCTAGATGTGGGTAAAGGGTTCCCCGCTACAGTTCATTGTCGACAATCAGAGGCAAAAGAATCTCATTTCAGCATAGGTCGTGAAGCGGTTGTGCTTGCCGACCACAACACTAATACAGGTGGATATTGGTGGCCACCCACCTATTCCACTTGGACACCCACCATTGCTTCTTTCAGTTTTTCAGTTTCCGCACAATTTACTATTTTTATTATTTTTTTGGGTCCCAAACTTTCGGAGCCATTTTAAGGTCGTAAATGATGGTTTTGGGGAAAACGGGGAGAAACAAGTAAATTCCTTCAATGTTTCTCACATCAAAGAGTTTAGTCCTCAGATAGATCTTTCTAACGAGGTATTGAGCACGTCAAACGGAGATCGTATGCCAAAGTTACGTCCTCGGGAAGTTGATGTACCAATTTACCCAAACGGAGCCCATAGTCTTGGTGTTTCATCTCCTAGGATTAGGTCTTTCGATGTTTAGGGTTTTCCATTGTTTCTCAATAGTAAATAGGCCTTCAAGCCTCATTGTAACACAGTTGAGAGGCTAGTAGCCGCCACATCTCTTCTCATAGATAAGCTACCAACGCCCTAGCTAGTTTATTTCCATTATGTCTGTAAGCATATTTCAGTCATTTGTAATTAATGAAATGATGTTTTATTTCCGCTGCATCTTTGTGTTTATGTGTATATATGTATTTCATTGTGTTCCTGCATAAATCTATATTAGTGGTATCAGAGAGGTCTGCTCGTTCTCGATCCTTCTTTGCATGTCCCCAACGAGGTCGGGGTATAAGGAGTTAGGGTTCGATCTAGTTGAACCTTTGCAAGATCAGCTTCGCAAACCTCGACGATCGCCCATGGGGGAAGAAAATAAATATGAGGGACTAGGATATCCTATCAAAATATTGCTTGAGGAGGCCCTTGAGAAAYAAAGGAACGCGATGATGGACAACTTTGCCCAAATCCTTCAATGGCTGCCCACTGGCAGTGCATCTACATCTAGCAGCCACTCCTTTTAAGGTACAATTAAACTTTGACATTCCCATATTTGAGGGCCAAATAGATCCATATGTCATTTATAGATGGTTGAATCTGTTAGAAGGATATTTCTCAGTTCATGACTTTTTTGACCGAGAAAGGATTATTTTAGCACTCCTCAAAGCCGCCCCCCATGTCAAGGACTGGTGGGAAACCTACTGGGAGCAATAGGGCGAGGGGGAACCCTCTTTGTTCTGGGTCGCACCCACTTGGAATTATTTCCGAGATGCAATCAAGGAACAATATTATCCCGTGGGGAGCTATGAGGACAAATACATACAATGGACTACGCTGCGATAGCAAAGGGACCAAGATGTGCATGAGCTGATGAATTTGTTTCATACCCTACGCACAAATTTGGGTATCAAAGATTCAGAGAAACATTTGGTGCTAAAGTACCGCAGTTGTCTACACAAATACATTCAAGAGGAAATGGAGTTCCTTAACATCTCTTCGCTTGGTACGGCATATTGGTATGCTACCAAGATTGAGTAGAAGTTCAAACAAAAGAAGTGAGAGTTTGGGTCTGTGAATCAGAAGAAAGGGCAAGGTACCCTCAAAATGCAGAACAAAGGACCAAGCCAATGTGGGGCATCCCAGGAAAACCCTCCAAAGCTGTAAGAAAATAACAACACCACAAATCCAAAAAAGGACATGGGGAAGTGGTGTGAGTTCCATAAGAGCTCCACTCACAATACAAGTGAGTTTCGGGCCAAGCAGTCACTGGTAGTCAAGTTGAGGGCTTCTGAATCGGATGCATGCCTTGAATTTGAACCAGACCCCGAAAAGGGGAATGACAGGGGGAATCAGATTATCGATGCGGAGCCCAATGCCACCATTACCACCATGATGATTCAGAAGGAGGATCCAAAAGATCCCGAGGAGGCAGAGCGCCTCTTCCATTCCAAGATGTGGGTAAAGGGTTCTCTTTTGTAGTTCATCATTGATAGCGGGAGCCAAAAGAACCTCATCTCAGTAGAGGTCGTGAAGTGGTTGGGCTTGCCGACCAAATCACACCCACAACCATACACCATTAGGTGACTGCACCAAGGACGGGACCTCCGCGTCAACCAACAATGTTGCCTCCCCTACAACATCAAGCCCTTCACGGATGAGGTATTATGTGACATTGCTTCTATTGATGTTTCTAATGTATTATTAGGCCAAGCATACTCATGGAAGCGACATGCTATGTATGAATCCAGGCCTTGTGTTGTTATTATTACTTTGGGCAATAAGATGTATAGGATGCCAGAGATAGCACTGCCTACTGCCATCTCTTTTGTTACCGCAAAACAATGCAATAAGCTCATTTCCAAAACCAGGAAATTTGTTTTCCTAATGATCTGCCCTGAGGGAAAGAAGAAGATTGTGGCCATAACCTCTAGACAGGGCCCCTCTATATGACAACAACAAATGGATAAGGTCATGGAGGAGTACGAGGACATGTTCACCTCCCTCGCAAAGGTGCCTCTACACTACCATGTCAAGCACCCCATCGATCTAACCCCAGGTGCGTCATTTCCCAATGGACCAATCCATCGATGCTCTGTTTTGGAGAATGACAAAATCAAGAGGCAGATTCAAGAGCTGTTGCAGAAAGGTCACATCCGGCCAAGTTCATCACCCTGTGGGAGCCTGGTCATGTTGGTTCAAAAGAAGGATGGGACTTGGAGACTCTACATTGACTATCGGGCGCTAGACAAAATCACTGTCTGGAATAGGTACTTGATCCAATGGATTGATGACCTTCTGGACCAACTCAAGGGGGTGAAATATTTCAGCAAGATCAACTTGAATTCTAGGTATCACCAGGTACCAATCAAACCCTCTGATGTGTGGAATACTACCTTCAAATCCAAGGAGGGCCTTTTCGAATGGTTGGTCATGCCTTTTAGTTTGACGAACACCCCTGCAACCTTTATGAGGCTAATGGACGACATCTTGTCACCATTCACCAACTCATTTGTAGTGGTGTACTTGGATGACATTTTGATCTTCAACCATACTTGGGAAGACCACCTCCACCACATTCGACAGGTCCTCCAAACACTGCGACAACACAAGTTGTGTGCTAATCTAAAGAAGTTCACTTTTGGCATGTACTAGGTTCAGTATCTAGGATAAATTATTGATGAGAGGGGGTGCATGTGGATCTATCCAAGATCCAAGTCATCCGGGATTAGCCAACCCCAACCACCCTAACAGATCTCCACATCTTTTTGGGTCTTGCCAATTTCTACCACAGGTTCATGTTGGGATTCTCTCATATCACTTGGCCCTAGAGTCAAGTCACCAAGGGAGGAGAGAAAGAAAAATTCTTTTGGTATAAATCTCAACAGAAGGCATTCAGATAGTTGAAGCATCACCTCTGCTCTGCACCAATGCTCACATTACCAGACTTGCAACAACCATTTAAGATTGAGACAGATGCCTCTGACTATGCTATTGGGGTAGTCCTTACTTAACATGGGCATCCAATGGCATATCATAGTGAGACACTTTCTGACACAGTCTAGAAGTATCCCACTTATGACAAAGAGATGTATTATAATGTGTAGGCTTGCCGATAATGGAAGCATTACATTTTGGGAAAGGAAACGGTCATCCACACAGACCACCGACCCCTACAGTTCATACAGACACAAGGGAAGTTGCATAACGATCACCATTAGAAGTGTTCCACATACCTGCAATAGTTTCATTTGAACATTAAGTAAAAGAAAGGCAGCACGAATAATGTTGTAGACTGTCTCAGCTGACCACCTATCATGGTGCTAACTATTGTTCTCAACTCTTGTGGGCACGAGACTTATGATTGGCCGCTTCTGTAATATCCCCAAGGATGATCCCCTATTGTAATTATGAATTGTAAACATATTTGTAGGTTGGTGAGCTGAGTGTTGATAAGTTGGTCGGCTTATGTGTTTATTAGGCCAGAGATCCTAAGTATTAAAGGCCATGAGCATGTTTTTGTATATGTAACCATGCAGGTTATTAATAAAATATAAACATCGTTGCATGTAGACTGACCACGAAGAAAGAGTGATGGGGGACTAAGATTCCATGAGATGGGTAAGGGAGAGGGGGATGAAAGGCTGGGAGTGGAGCTAAACTTAAGAGCTTAAGTCCTCAAGAATAATATTTTATTATTATTCCAAAGTTATGTGAAATATATGTTTTATCCTAAGTATTTCGAAGGACAGGTGACTTCCAAAGGAGGAGGAGTGTGCTTCATGGATGACATGTATCAAACCAGACACATGCAATTTAATCCAAGAAATGAGCCGTGTTGGGGGTTCGACCTCCCATCTTTTCCATCCTCCATCTGAGCTCGTGAGTGTGCAGGATCGACCTCTGTGTTTTGTTCTCTGGTCCTCCCCCTGAAACTGTCTTGCGCTACATGGGATCTCTACACACCCGTACGCATTCCTGAAACCAAAGATGTGAAGCCGTCTTATGTTGTTGGTTGAGAAACCCGAAGCATCTTGCGATTGATAGCGTCTGACTATCACCAATTTTGGGAGTCCATACCTGTTTTTCTAGTTGGCTATTGTGGCCATGCAGTTCTTGACTGTGTGTGGCTTACTATTTGTTGTATGTTTGTGATGAGTCTTGCGGTTTCCCTGACTGTGTCAGAAACTGAGTCGAAGAAGCAAGATGTCAGGCCTGTGAGAAACTCTCTTCAGGTGAGAGAGTGTGCTGAGGAAGTGAGAACTCCTCGAAGGGATCTTGTAGCCTCTACAGATCTTTGAGAATTCTAGTCYGRCATGTTGYTGATGCCCAAGGCAAGGGAGGTGAAGCARYCGATGGACTCTAGGACAGTGAACRTGTATACTCCTGGGTTGGGACAGGCATGTGGGGAATGAGAGTCTGTGAGCAGTGGGTGTAAGTGACTCCTGGGAGAGAATCCTTCCTCTATAACTGTGTGACTTCCCTATTGACCTTGCCTAGCCTAGGAATCCTTTACTGGTGGAGCTTAGTCCTAGCTCGGGGGTGACCTACTGCTGAGAGTGATGAGCAGCGCGGTCTAAGGTTGGGAGGTTTGTGGAAGGTCTGCACACAGTTGGTGGTGTTACCCATCATTCTAAAAGATAAGTATCAATTTTTTCTTAATTAATATGTTTTGCATGTTTGTGATGCTTGTATGTGTTCATCTATTCCACTGCATATATGAATTGTTGTCACTTCTGTTTAACTTTGTTTTATGGTAGTAACTCTATTCCAATGTATTAATTTTATTTAAATACATACTGTATAAGTGTTATTCCACAGTAGTGGTATTTCTCGGTCCTATGGTTGGTGGTTGGGGATGCCATAATCTGGTATCAGAGCCAAGGTTTTCAATGCTGTTCCTAGATGGGTCAGAGAAGTGGTCTTTGGACTCAAGGTTTCGAGTAGAAATGGTGTTTGGAGGAGCCAATTTTGGACCTCAGAAGAATTCTTGAGAGCCAAGGGGGTACTTGGTTGTGTTACACAGCTCAGGAAGGGAAGCGGTATTGAAAAACCATGAGAGATGTGGTATTGGGGCCGCAGAGTAATGTGGGTCATAGGATCTGTTTGGAATAAGGGGAAGCCTTCATAGTCGTTAGATCTGGGAAGGTGCATAAGGGTTAACCTGGAAACCCTTCAGATTTCACGATTTAGGTGAAGCAGGATGCAAGCTATGAGAAAGGCCAAGGTTCCGAAGTGAAGAGGTACCGAAAGATATCTACACCGTAGATCTGAGGGGGAGCTTGATTGTTAGATCGTGAAAAGTCGTGCGCAGGTTAATTGCGAGAACCCTTTGGAATTCGCGAAATTGAAAGATTGAAAGGGGTGGGAGGTGAACACTCCCAAAGTGAGGAATCGCGAAGTTAATCTCGACTGCTGGAGGTGGGAGAGACGAGGACTATCGATTATCCAGGGAGAATTCAGGACTATGACAATCGAGAGAAAGAGAAAGTGTTGATGCACTAGCTCCTGAAAACAGAAGTTTCGAAGTGAAAGGGTAGACGTGGTGGGGTTAGATGACGTCACCTAATGTGACACGGACCTTCCTAAGCATACCATGTGCCATCTCCCTAGGCGGTGATAGATGTACTAAGTGGGCTCGAGGGATAGAGAAGTGAGAAGTTTGAGAGTCGCGAGTTTGAAAGGGGAGCAGGCAAGAGAGCTTCCGGAGACCGAAGTATTGAATCTCTGAAGTCCCAAAGCTCCAAAGTTCCAAAGCTCCAAAGTCCAAAAGCTTCATTTATAGAAGTTCCAGGGTGAGTGTCAATTGTTGGATACTGGGTGGATGTGGACCATTGATCCGCTCTACTTTGCAAGTTCGGTAACTTGGAACGCGGAGGAATTGTTGTGTTGTGTTTTGAATGTTATGAAGGAAAAATGCCCAAGTAGCACATAGTGATCTAACGATTGGTCTGATCTATGATCACGTGGGTCGAGGCTTGAGAAAAGGGGATAATTCTTGAAGATTATCTCAGAGCCAAGCAGAGCTCGAAAAATTCATGAAAACTGAACATTTTCTTGAAGAATATTTGTTTATAAATGATGTGGGATTTGTTAAGGAATTATGCTTGAAAAATTCCAGTTATATGCACATGTTTGCAGAAGTTTAAAGAGTGCCAGAACTGAATAGAGTCGCCACTGAGTGAAAACAAATGGAAGAGGAACGAACTGCTTCCAGATTCGAGAGTGAAGCAAATCTATAAAGGGTACAAAGAAAATCTTATTGCACGATGCATTCTTTTGATAGCTAGTTTCGATCAAATCTCCATTGAGCATTAGTTTAAGTCCTAGCACTAGAGCCAGATCCTTTTATAGATCCAAATCCCATTGTGAGAAACACCCACCTCCCGACTAACTAAGTAATAGCACAGTCAGAATGAATTGATACTAGGGCGCTGTAAAGACCAAAATTCGTGGTGGTAGTAAGAACCAAACAATAATTATCCGTGCCTTTTCCTGCCCAAAGGAATGGATGTCCACTTGGGAGTTGAGGTATTTAACTCCAATGAACACGAAGAAGAGATAGATAAGGATGGGAGTATGATGAAAATAATTGAGTGATTGTAGAAAGAAGCCCAAACTCGTC
>SNQJ01S0127174.1:12120-37704 GCA_010110895.2 Picea sitchensis | reverse complement strand
TGCATTTTCCTTCATGTCCAAATAACTTCATCAATCTTGTGGTCCAAAACCCATGACTAGGGTTGACATCAATGACAACAACCAATCTTCCAACAACTGTCCATGGCCATGAATAGGAAAATACAAATGCGGTTACATTCCAAAGGTTGTCATAGTCAAGAACAAGGCCCAATAAAACCAATCTCATAATCAATATGAAGATATATGTATACAGCGGAGTGCAATCTGATCTCCCATGATCACTGAAGTCACATAGTTACTGGTCCAATGAAAAGGTGGGAACAACTCAGGAATGTTGCGGCTATGAAATGATGTCTACAAGTCTTCTACACAATCCGCCAAAGGTGAAATTATACATCATGGGAATAAAGGAGTTGAGGTCAAACACAATGAGACTCCATTTGATTACTGGTCATTGAGGTATGCCATTAACAAATGTGATAAATCCTATCGATGATGAAAGTAGGTATCAAGGCACCAAGTACATTCTTACAAGTGTGAATAAAGGATTCAGGGTCGAACACTTGAAGAATCCATCGATCAGAAGACATTGATGTATTCCAAACTATCGATGGTGAGAGAACCTGCCACTAATGATTGCAAGACTCTAGGTACTTATAGGACTCTAGGTCTCGTTCCCAGAATAGATGAGTTGAAGTCGATGGAAGGAGACCCATTGAAAGGATAGCATTAAGGAATATCTCATCATTCAGTACGAGGTATAAAGTAGGAGCTTGATGATTTGGAGGAAACTAGACAAAGAACATGTTCATGAACCAACGACCCTGTGTGTCTTTTTCATGTGCCAAGTGCAATATTTACATGAAAAAGACTCTCTGAATAGTAGCCAATGATGAAAATTGTTGACAAAGGTGAGGAAACCACCAATAAGGCTAATGGAATCCAAGACATTGTATGATTCCCAATGTGTGAATATATGTATTGTCGTCGAACACAGGGGAAGCCACCCAGTCAATGACCAATGATGAAATGTTGATTGTTGGGTTCAAGGTTACCTACTAATGAGGAAAGTAGCACCAAGGTGCAGAATATGACTATAGCTTCATGTGATTTTGAGACAAGTTGAGGGTATGGACGACATGCAAATTCAAGAGTTCTGAGGAATGGTCAACACAGGTTGATAGACATCCTTTGAACAAGAGCATGTGACATATGGAAAACTTTGGCAACATAGACTCAATGATGAAACCATGAGATGCAGGAGGCATCAACGAAACTCTTCATAGGGACTAGAAGAGTAACCAGTCGGGGGAGTAAACTCTCTATAACAAGCTCAACTTCCTAAGTCCATCCTAAACCCAAAATTATGATGACAAGTGGACTCAAAACTTTTGTGCTATGCTCAAAGGTGACACGACTGCTGCCAATATAAGATAATACTCCCTTCCCGCCCATTTTTTTTTTCATAGTCAAATGAATGCTATGATACAAAGGAGGAAACGAGCATCGCAAGTAAGCAAAACTAGTTCCAGCAGTGGAACATACCTATGATCAATGCAAGGAGGTGCATGTGGGAGATGGAAACTCAGGTGTCAAGTTGCAAAGGATATAAATGAGGCTCTTCTTGGTTGAGGATGAAAAATTGTTGAGGTAAACAGTTTATAATGCAAAGTGAGAACCGACCATAGGCTCAATACTGCAAGCAAGGGCATGAGATGCAATCACAACTTAACGCCAAAAAATGTCATTTTTCATAATATTAGTCTACTTGGTTTGAAAAAATGGTAAACTTGTACCAAATAGACGTCCTTTCAAATCCAATTTATGAGTGTGAAAGAGACAAGTTCACTCGGAAATATTTTCGTTTTTTGAAAATGAGTAAGAAAATAGCTTAAATCAAACTCACCCAGGAGTCCTATAGGTATAGGTCAACATGTTTATGAGTGAGAAATCAGTCTCAACATAAAGTCATGTATTATCTATAAGGGACTCCCAGTCCTACAAAAAAAATATTTGCATGAGCACCAAATGGAGCAGAGGATCTAACTAGGGTGCCCATGTTTGGTAAGTCTCTACCATTTGATAATGACATGTATTGTAGCAGATGGAGGGTTCTGCATATCTAAAAAATGGGTTCGTGCCTAAGGCATATGAGTGACATTTATAGGACAATGAAAGTGTGTATTATGGAATGGATACCTATCCTATATGATGGGTAGCGAAAATACATGTTCGTAGTTACGAACGATCGACATAACGGTAAAAACCGCAACAATCCCTGGTGAAAACTATAAAAGCCAACTCAATCCATTGTTGTATTAGTCCATTAGGAGAAAATGCAATCTGAAAATATGCAAAGTGGGTAAAAAATTCTATAAATAGTAATAAAAACCAAATTTTACTATGTCATTTGACGTTTTTACCCAAAAAGTGAATTTTGGACCAAATTACCTCTGATCTTCAACTGGTGATTGCGGGAGCGTCGAGTGACAAAATCAACGACTGTCTAGACCAGGTAATTCCTCTTCCCCTCCTCTTCCTTTCTAGTGGATTACATTTTGTATTTAGGTTTGAATTTTTATGTTAACATGGGCACAAATCAAAATTTTAGGTGTACACAGGCTACCATTCATTGAGTCATGTATACGCATGATTATACGTGGATGTCTAAAATATAGTCAGTGTATACTCAACCCTATATGCGACTGTGAATGAAACAAGACACGCATATGTTTGTAATTTTTTTTTTATGCTTGCTAACTCAAAACGTGATGTTTCTCTACTAGGATGGTGATAGAATGGAGGGAAAGGGAATATGAGGAGGTAGATGTTGTTGTGGAAAGATATCCGGGGGCCCAAATGGCATTGAAAATATGTGGGTTGTACAAGTTTTGGGAACTCAAAGGGATGAGTGCCCAAGTGAGGTTGCTACAGTTTCTCGTTGATTACTGGGATCCAGACAGTGAGAGCTTCAACTTTGATGGGTAACCATTAAGGATTGAAGTTGAGGATATTTATTTCTTGGCGAGGTTGTCACATCGGGGGTGAGGTGGTGAACCTAAAATCCCAAGGAGTTGGGAGCGATATGAAGATAGAATAATACATAGATTCTCATTGCATAGAAGGTACCGAGAAGGTCGGGAGTCAACTCCCCATCCAAGCGATAAACAATCTAATCCTCAAGGTTGTTTTCCTCATTTTGACCCAGATCACAAGATTGACTTTGTTGCACTAGGCATCGATGCCTCTTATGCTCCACTCCGTAGAGTGTATGAGACCCACGATGTATGATTGGTGCACCTCGCTACTGGCTAATATGAATATCCAGTTGACAGAATGAAAATAGGGTGATAAGAGGAACTTCGGGTTTGCTTCCATCTTGTGTAGTTTTTTCTTCGAGCGAGTTATGGGATTGGGTCCTAGAGTTGTGATCATTCCTCAAGGACCTCACAATCCATTCATGGCATGGTGGACCGAGGTGATGAGACGACAGGGGGGAGGTAGGGTATCCACACCCTATAATGATGATTTCTTTTACTCGTGGAGACAACATGTAATTTCTCTGGATGAATATGACTATGTAGGGATCTAATTCAAAGGGGACCCTGACATGCCATTTCCACCAGGGACCACCTACGGGGACATAGGTATGTAAAAGTTTTTAAATATTTCATTTTTTATTTTTTTTATAGGAAAACAAAAATATTTTTGGATGATGTTTAAGTACTAACTAGACATGTATGTGATGCAGACGTAGCTCTGGGACGTCCAGATAAGATTCCACGACATCGTCATAGGCACAAGGCAGATGAGGCGGCATGAGGAGAAGCAGAGAGATTCCTTCAAAATGTGCAGGGAAACCTATCTCGTTTGACACATAGGATTTCGATGGTTCAGATAGAGGATCTTCCAGAGGCCATGTAGAAACAAGTGGTTTGCGTGCCCAGAGCTTGGGTGCGACTCTTTCGGCGTCTCGCAAACACCATATTTTTTTATCATGACACACATCTGATGCCACAGGCGTAGATGTCATGGATTTTGTATTATCGACTGCATATGTGTATTGAGGGTGTTGGACCCAATTTTGTACTATAAACATCATATTTTTTTGAAATATATATAAAACATGGTTCTTCGGATTTACTTATATTACAATGTGTTCATTGATGAGAATTTTTTCTTTACTTTAGTTATGTGACAAATGCCAATATAAAATGAAATTAGCATAAGAATTGGATACATAATTAGAACTAGGTATGTGATGATAAGTAATAAAATCAAATTGTAGTTCTAAAAGGCATACCCAAAGGAACCGTCGTAGTAATGTAGGGTCATGCACACATCAACTACAATTCAATTGACATACTACTAACTAGTAATCCAAGTGAACCTCCAAAGAGAGGATACCATGTGAAATGGAATCTCGCGAAAGTTCTATGATGATGCTATATTTGGACACATTATTCATGGATGGCCCTAGGAATACGCTAATTGAAGAAACCAGTAGACCCTCGAGTGAGTAAACCACCCAAGCGGTGGAATCCAACTTCTATGTATGATGAATGACTCTATTTGCAAATCCTAAGTAGACCGAAGACTGCATTGACATCTGCCAACCAAGGGAAAATGCGATAAGCAAGTTGAAGACAAAAATAAAGGGAAAAGATATATACACTAAATTACATTAGTATACAAAGAGTTACACCCAAGCATGGGGCTCAATAATAATATCCTTTCAAGTAGATCTCATTCTTGGGCTCGACCAATATGTTCCCTTCATAATATTAAAATTCATAGCCTCCTTTTTCTAAGACACATCGCATGATATAGGGGCCATGCCACATGGGTTTGAAATTGCCTCCCCCCAACGGTTATTTGGCTTGATTGTATAAAAATTCCAATTCACCCTCAGTGTACAAATGAGGACATAAATACTTATCATATTGGACCTTGACATGTCTCTTATTCACCTCGATAGTTGTAGAGGCGTCTCAATGCTGCTCGTCAAGGCTCTCTAGGTGTACGAAGCATCGCTCGAGATCAAAATTGCTAGGGAGGAGCGTGAATGTTGATATAAGAGAAGGGATTTCACTGACAGTTTTCAGTAAAATGGTCTTGAGAGACTTGTTGATGACCTCTACTTGTCCATTTTCCTGGGGGTAGTAAGGGGAAGAATGACCATGCTTAAAACCCAGCTTGGATTCTATGTCTTCCATCTTTTCATTCTGAAAGTGACTGCCATGATCAATGATAATATCACTCAGGATTCCAAACCTAGCGATAATTTGATTGAATACGAAGAAGGAGACAATCTTCCCGTTTCATTTGAATGTAGGAATGGCCTCGACCCACTTAGTAAAGTATTCTATGACCACAATAATGTGTTGATTCCCCTTAGTCGAAGTCAGGTTGCAATCCACAAATTCCACCCCCCACTTGGTGAAGGGACTGATGGTAATGACTGGATGGAGAGGGCTTGGGTGCGAGTGCATTTTCCAAGTGAAAATTTCGCAGGAGTGACACTTCTTAACTGCTTCAACGCAATCTTTAAAGATAGACTGCCAAAAATAATTGGCTGGAAAAATGTTTTGGGCTCTCGCAAGCTCGAATAGATGACCACCACAAGCCCCACTATTGAAATCATTTAGAACTGACTCAGATTCTTCGTGAGTTAAAAAACAACGTAGAATATTTTCTATTCCTCGACGATAAGGTAATTCTTAGCTTGGTATCGTACACATCGTCGGTCATCTCACGAGATATGCTAAGGGAAATTCAAAGTTTGAAGATAGAAAACAATATCTCCATACAAGGGGTCAGATGACGAGACAAGGAAAATGTGTTCATCCACAAAAGAATCAACATGAATAACATCGTCATCCAATCATGGGAAGTAGGATATTAACTCTGCAAAGACTAGCAATTTCTTGGATTTCGCAGAAGTGAAATCGAGATCGAATTATTGTAAAATGACAATCCATTTATTGTATTTTCCCCTATGATATGCCTGGTAAGGATGTATTGAAATGGATTGACATCGACAACCACAATAGTTTTGAAAAGAAATATATACTGGCATAGTCGTTGGACTACGTGGATGACATCCAAAGCTAGATTTTTAATGTGAGAATATTTGAGCTCAGGACCGACTAAGTTTCCCACTAATATAGTAGATGACATGCTGATGGAGCTCATCATCCTCCTGAACCAAAACCATACCAATCGTCTCTTCAAATGCGGATACATAAAGAAAGTAATCCCTACTGTAGTCAGGAGACTTCATTAGAGGCGTCGATACCAAGGCTTTCTTCAAAGAATCAAAGGATTCTTGGGTCTGCTCATCCTAGATAAAAGGGGTTTCCTTCTTCAAAATATGCATGAAACCCTTAGTAATATTGGCATAGTTTACTATAAACCGACGTAAAAATTTACCTTTCCCCTGTAAACCTTGAATTTGTTGAATAGTGCGTGAGGGAGGAAATCTAAGTATTGCTTCAACCTTTAACGAATCTACCATGATCCCAGTCTCAGAGACTAAAAATCCTATAAGACATCCAGACCTAATGCAAAATATGCATTTATGAGGGTTCAATCAGATTCTATAATGATGACATCTTTAAAAAACTATCTAAAGGTGCTTAGGGTGATCCACTCTCTTACAAGAGTGAGAAACAAGATTGTCAATATAAGCTTCGACTATATGCTTAAGATCGTGGAATGTGAAGGTCATAGTACATTGGAAGGTTTCTTCGACGTTTTTAAGGCCGAAAGTCATCTTTTGGTATGGAAAAGTACCCCAAGGAAAAATAAATGTCAGATTATGTTGATCCTTGGGTTTAATTTGAATTAGGTTATAACCTGAAAATCCATCCATGAAAGAAAAAAAAATTCTTCCCGCACACTCGTCGAGAATATGATCAATGAAAGGTGTCGGGAAGTTGTCTTTAGGATAGTCTTTGCTCAGGTCACGAAAATCCATGCATAGACGAATGGTTCCTTGCTTCTTATTCATAGAAACAGAATTGGATACCCATTCAGTCAAGGGAACTAGGTAGATAAAGCCAACATTAAGTAGTTTCTCTACCTCTTCCTTAATAGCAAGGGCCTTCCTAGGATTGACAGCTCTAAGACACTGTCGAACAGGCTTAAAATATGGGTATGTTTTAATCTCATGTTAGACAATTCGAGGTTCGATTCCTAACATCTCTTCATATGACCAAACAAATACATCTCGTAATTCCTTGAAGATCTCCGTGTATATTAGGATTTATTCTGGCGAACAATCTGAACCGATATGTACATTTTTAATCTTGCCAGGGGTATGAGAGATATCAATCATGACCATGGGAGAGATACTCACCATATTCCCTTCGGAATAAATGTCGTGCGTATCAAGTGGAACTACGACATGAACTACTATCTCACTCAGAGTAGATCAAAATTTATATTGTTTGATTCTAGCAAGCTTTGGTAGAAAATAAGAGCGATGATTCATATCATACCAAGGTTTGTAAAAACCATTCATGGCCTCAATGATAGATTCATCCGAGGGAAAAGTATCATTGATTCATTCATGTGAACAAGACAACAAAGTGACCCACACGAGTTTAAGAGAAAGATCCTCCTTATTCGTCTGTGAGGTAATAGGATCAGGATCGATGGAAGAGTCAAGAACAACTTGATTCACTATCTTCTTCGTCGATAGTGGCATGTCCATTCCAACATGTGACTGACCTTCACAAGACATAGTCGAGGAAGGTAGGGTCCAAGGATCGTTAAAATAGGAAGTGTGGAAAGGAGTGAACCTCTATGACTAAACATGCCTATTGGACATGGCGTAAACATGGTGAATCGGTGTCATGAAGTCAAAGGTACCCATAAGGGATGAATACATTATGACACTGATATTCTTAGTTGGCGACTGAGAATTGTCGACCACGGGGATTGAAGGTCCAAAAAATGCACTAGGGATAGCATACGCAAATGGAAATTGGTCGATCATCTCGATCTTCCCATCATGAGGAAAACAAAGAGTGTGAAAGATGGATGATGCAACGAAAATCATAGCATAAGTCCAATTGCATCCTAGTAATAAGTTATAATCAAGGGGCACATCAATCACCTCGAAATCCACCTCTACCTTCTTCCCACCTAACTAGACCAGAAAGGAAGGAAGAATACTATGAGGGAGGAATGAACGACCATCAAAAGAATTCAACATGGTCGAAAACGGTGAGAGATTCGGAGAGCCAAGAGATTTCCAATAGATCTGGGACATCACACATGTTGTGTCTTCATCAATAGCCGCATGCTTGATGGTATACTTCGAGTAACCCATGTGAATTTGAAATTACACATGGTAAGGAAAGTGAGGCTTCACATCTGTGACGTCAAACTTGATAACTTTTGAGCCATTGGGGTCTAGAGATCCTAATGCACATAGCAAGGCATTCCTCTATGAAGGACACGTCTGGAGTACCTCTAGAGCTGACATCGCACAAGGGGTTTGACCCAGGTCCTCAACAATAGAGTAATCATGGGCGGCTCTATAATTTGGATTGTGGGTAGATCACTTGAGTACTCCTTTAGGAATATGAGGTGGTGGCTTAGGTTTTTTGATTTACAAGGGTGTCTCTGGAAGAGGAGGAGATTCCATACCAGGTACATTTTGCGGAGAACTGTAATCGCGAGACCGGGTGGCTACATTAACTTGAGAATTGACCATATTGATGCAAAAATGGTCACCATCTTGTGCCGGTGGGTTTTGACTCCCACCGACCACATTTTTGGCATTTGAGGAGCTCAAGGCCATGTGATGGTTATGTGGAAAAGGATTCGTCAGCATGGCGGGCGGTAGAGATAAGAGCCTCATAGCTTCCACAAGTTTGGGGCATAAATGGGTAATGTTATCATCTGTACAAAGCTTACAGGGAAATTTCACCTTACGCCTTTCTTTCTTTTCCTCACCAACATTATTATTCATCGTCTCATTATTACCATTGTCCTTGGGTTTATTATTATTCTTCCCACCCTTACGATTATTATTATGTCCTTTCTTCTTATTCCCGCCTGGTTGTTGGTTACCATTTGGCTTGGTCGATGATTGCACATAATGTACATCCACTGTCTGAGTGGAAATGGAAGACGTATACGAAGTTGTCCCTCCTACAAAATGGTTTAGAGACAACTCTTTCAAATGGCTTGTCACCGAGTCTGCGGATTTCACATTGGCAGAGCCTACAATTCCATCGGCATGAGGTTTGGGCTTTTGTCTAGGGTCATAGTTTGACCTCGGTGCATCCGAAATAATCTCCTATAACATCCCATATTGAGCGTATATAATATTTAACTGTTGGTATTTGAATATTTCTTCTTCCTCAGATGTAACCTCGAATGTAGCAACATCCCTCGAAATAAGAGGCTGTAAGGATTTAAGGAACCATTCTAATAGGAAATCTGGGGGTATGCAGGTCTTGATCAACCTCTTCCATCTACACAACTCCTAGATGAGATCCTAGATATGAGTGGCTTTGTCCTGGTGTAAGGTCGATAGAATTTCTATGCCAACATCATAACAAACCGAAATTGGAAGTGGTTAAGGAAGACTAAAACCATCTGACTAAAGATCCTGTATGCCCCCTGTTAGAGAAAGATTTGCCTCACCCTATGAAATCTTGTAGAGAGGGCCTTATTCCATTTCCCTATGCAGACTTACCTTCCCTATTATCAAAATCCAAAGAAAAAAATACAATTTTTTCCAGAAAAGGGAGACGGGGTTGCGACATCTGTCCCCAAGCTACCTGGAAATATTGTGTATGGGGAATTGCAGCCCATCCAGGGTTCCGGTAATCACCATGGCCCTGTCCGATATTGTAGGACCCTCCTCCAGTCTAATTCATAAGAGGTTGGTTGGGCATCATTCCAGTAGGAATGTTCTAATGAGGGTTATAAAAATGACCCCCACCCGGAGTGGATTCGGGTTAGGGGTTTCCCAAGGTGTGAAAATGACCTCCTCCGAGTGTGAATCTTGAGGATAAAGGTGGATTTGTCATGTCATATGTGTTGGTCAAAATTGACATTGAGGAGATGAGGGTAAAGGATGGAACTTGAGAAGAAGCTTGTCTTTTAGGTTGGTTACTCCACCCAGAAGCAACAAGATTAGAACCGGGGTTAAAAGAAGCAATACCTCCCACAGTGGGATTCGTTTGAGGGATCTGAGATCCACCAAATGAGAAAACATTATAAGGAGTCGTTGTACCCCACAGTCTAATGCTATCATTAGGACCAGCAGCTGGGATGGAGTTTGAAAAATGCGATGTAAAATTCGGCATACCATAGGAAAAAGAACTAGAGGCCATCGGGATGGACTGAACATTATATCCCAGTGAGTGACCAAGAGACCCAAATGGGTTCATGGAAATAGGTTGAGTATTCATTATAGGATGGGCAACAATGATGATAGGTGCTTCCGGCACTACAACCATTGTGGTTGTAGGAGTCAAATGAGTTCGATTAACTATAGTAAGTATGGGAGTTGAAGGGCTCCCAATATTTTGATGACTCAGTTCAATACTCATCCTTGTAGAGTCACAAGTCTGATAATTGGAGGTGTGTGTACCACCTTATAATTGGAGGTGTGTGTACCACATTTAATAACTCTATGCATTTTAGAAGGAAAATACTCAAAATGCGGTGGTAATTGTAACAAGCGGTGAGATGGGTGGGGAAGCTAGTTCGACTCCATGATGAATTAAGATTCAGGATATAGAAAACAAATCCTAGGGCCAACTAGTAATCAAAGAGAACATTAAAAATAATCAAACAACCAATATGCACACAAACATGATAAAGTGGTTGAAAGGGGTCTCCCTCCATAAAGTAGGTATGTCTCGCCCAAGAGGGGCCTAAGACTCCCTGCTAAAGATCAGAGGTATCATAATCATTTATAAGGGCCCTTGTGGGCTTAACAACTAGTCAGTTAGATCCACCTGAAGTGGTAATACTCCATAAAGGTTGTGTGTTTTCCAACCCTTATTTGACCCAGGGTACCTATAGAATAACCCCTATAAGTAACCTATGTGGCATGTAAGTCAAGCAACTAAGAAACCATAGTATAATCGATGCACAAGAAAACAATCATAAGTCAGGTCCACCGTATGGGTAGGGTAGGAAATCCTGAAAACTTGACATAACTACCTCTCACGGAGGTAAGGGCACTAGCAATATCCCCATATATGAATAGATCCCCAGAAATATATCTGGCGCTAAGACGGTATCGGGGGTATATCCCTTCAACCAAGCTCACGCGACCTCGTGCTTAACTCCAGTGTAAGTGGAGCCTCCTAATATTATCGATTATACAATGGATTTATCCACTCCCTTAGTCAGACACATATGTTGATTTAATAGCCTTGGAGAATTTTACTCACAAAATCCTATTCCAAGGCACTAAATCCTAAACTAGTTTGTGCACCCTAGAAAATAAAATCATTACTAATAAATTTTAAATTATAGCATTAATTTTAATGGCCTTGCTTACTCAAAAAGTGTGGTCGTGAAGCTAGTGATGTTATGACTCATCAAGTAAAATAAATGAATATGAATACAATGCAAAGTCCAAAATTCAATTTCCAATAAATGATATGCTTCCTAAAAATGCAATTTTCAATTCAATTATGCAATTCTAAATAAAAATGCAATCTTTATTTACATGCACTAATATAAAGGAAAAATACTCAAGAGATCAAAATGCCAATCAATGTAAAATGCCTAATATTTTAGTATTTTCCATATATTAAAAATGAAAATGCAAAGGCTAAACAACAACTTGATATAAAGACTCTACTTTGTATAAACAAAGACAACCCAAGTAGGATATCAAGGTGCAAAACACCCAGCCCAAGATGCAAGGAAAATCAAAATTAAAAGATTATGAGAAAGGTACCGCCCAAAAATTCAACCAAATACATGTTTCTTGTCATTCCACAAACACTTAATAGTCACTACAGAGACACAAGAAGACTTAGCAATCATCAAAACCTACCCAACAACCACTAAACCAAAAAGTCAAGAAAAAAAGGTTGATGTACCCGACTGTTCAAGGGAAAAGCATGTATGTAGACAGCTTGGAGAAGGACAACATGCATACGTACGGATCTTGCAAAAGGACAACACGCGTATGTAAACAATTGTCAAGCAAAAGCCCGCATATATGTGTGAAAACACAACTAGGCTAAGGACAAGGCTTAAAGACTCAGACCCAAAGTGAACATATGTTGTCAAGCAATCATACAACAAGAAACTCAATATGAACGAGAGAAATCTAAGGAGAAAAAAACTCCAAACCCCCCAAAAGAAGATTCAATCCCCAGTATGCTCACCAATTCTGCTATGAGGAAAATCTCTCTATGGCTAGGGGAAAACCACAACAGACAGAAATGACTGTAGAAATCAACTCTAATATCAATTATGCTATATAAACAAATATTATAACAAGACAAGATAAGAGGCCTACCTCATCTAGACATTCGATGAATTCCATCGTTGAGCACTTGACTCAAAGCAATATACTTGCAAATAGTCCTCAACAAACAAGTAATGCAAGCATATGGCAATAATATATGATGTTATCACATTCAATAACATAATCCATCAACATTCATAACAAATACGCGCATGGAATAATAATTCAAATATTTGTAAGATATTAATTGGAAGAGAAAAGAGTATTTCTATTAATATATAATTAGCAAAAGTGAATGAGTTACAAACTTCTGTGTCAGCACGGTTAAGAACCGAGAAACAAAGTTCCTTCTAGTTGGG
Source organism: Picea sitchensis (assembly GCA_010110895.2). Lineage (NCBI taxonomy): Eukaryota > Viridiplantae > Streptophyta > Pinopsida > Pinales > Pinaceae > Picea > Picea sitchensis. The sequence goes on along the minus strand of SNQJ01S0127174.1, from coordinate 24,921 downwards.
CCTCCACCACTTCAATCCTCCACCAAGGGAAAGATCATATAAGAGAGACAATGAAGTTCTCAATCAATAAGGGAAGATCTTGGGGGTTGAAGAATGTGTTCAGACTTAAAGGATAAATGGATGCAGACTCAATGTAAAGTGAATAATTCCTCCAGAGTAACTTTTCTCTCAAAGTTGAATTCTTTCTCCTCTTTTCCATATCTTAGATTTGTCCCATTTATAGCCTTCAAGTGGAACTGAAGGGCCGAGTCAGAACATTTCCAGTATATGGAAGGCCAAGGATCATTGATCTCGTGACATGACATGGAAACTTGACACTATTTTTCAATTTTGGGCACACTTCCCGATGTACATGGGTTGTAGTGGTGCAACCTGCATATATGCATGTTGTATAGTAGGAAAGGTGTGTATATGTGGAAAACATTATATTTTTAGCTCAGGTATTTTCAAAAATGAACTTCAAGTCTACATAGGGAAATGGAAAAAGGCCTTATGTGCAAGATTACATGGGGTGAGGCAAATCTTCCTCTAACACCTACACAAAATACGTAATCTGGGCATCTGGAAGTGCTCGCTCAAGATGTGTTCCTGAGGTTTTTGACTATAAATAAATTGTTGTATGATGCATGGAGAAGTACATTCCAAGCTATAGAATTATACAACTCCAACATCGTTCTCCCATTTCCCTCTCATTGCAAGTTTTTCAGAACATGTTAAAGCTCCCAGAGCCAACACTTACTTTCAAAGGAGAAGACTATAGAGATTTTCTAAAGAAACATAACAATGGACTTGACCTCCTGCTTGAGTATTTGTAGAATCCCACATCTATTACAAAAGGATTAACAAAGATCTAGGTCGACCTTTTAAAAAACCCCTTTTGAGAGATTGCATGGTTATTCACTAGGTTGACATGTTAGGAAAACACTGCTACCATTTCTTGCATGATTTTATATATTTTATATTTTATAGTAAAATAACAAGCCATTTGACTGGGGAAAAATGATTTATATTGAAATCTCATCCCAATTATCACACTACAAAAAGGACAAAAAAGTCTTTATAGATTCCTATTTGGTATTTTCTATATTGTATTGTTGTCAATTTCCAAACTTGACTATAAGTAAGAGGATGAACTGTGAAATAGATCCAGTTACCTTCTTGTATCAAGCATTGCAGAGATATAAGACCTCTCTATATTTTTATGAACTTTATAATTATTTTGTCTCAGTCTTCAAAGGGTTGTTGTTTGGTAAAACTTCCCCAAGGATATTTGACCAAGATAACAAATTCTTAGAGAAGAAGGGAATGATAGAGAGGATGGAAAATCACAGTGTCATAAGTATATTATGTTCCAAATAAAATCCCTCTTTTCTTCCATATCATGTATCTAAAAAATTATTTATTACAAAGGTGGCAAGGAAATACAACTTTTGGCTATATTTTTTCCATGAAAAAAGGAAGAAACAATTTATCCCCTTGCCATGGAAGATTGAAGATTTCATTTTCAGAAACATAAATAAAATTGACGAGTTTGCAATCCATTTCAACAATGTGAACTTAAAGTTTCTTGAAAAGATCAAGGGATTTGATCCTAATAAAATCTTTATAGAACACATGCTTTCGGTGGGATTCAATAACTCGTTCATCCAGGATACCTTGAATGAAGAAGAGGAAGGTAAAACCCAAAGTACTCCCATACATGAAGTTGGTGAACTAGAAACAATAGTCATTACTAATGAGTTTTATAAGCAAAAAGGAAAGGGTCACAGTGAAAGGAGCACCCAGTCTCCAATTGTTTCTCCCAAAACTACCACATCCTGAAGAAATGATCCAACGACTCACCCAGTTAGAAAGATTGCCAGCAATAATTCAAGCGGTGGAGGAGAGAACAATCCTCCCCGTCCCCGCCCCCCGCCCAAGAAAATTGATAATTCACATAATTTACCTGTGAGAAAGAAAAGGAAGAATTGGATACAAGAGGAAGAGGACAACCTTATTGAAAATGACATCCAAATATTTTCTCTAGATGACATGCAACTAGGGGTGGATATTGATAAACTATTTCCCACAATGGAACAACCAGAAATTGTAACTCAACAAAATGATTTATTGGAAGTTGCTTCAAATGAGATTTTTAGTGAAGAAGAATCCTTGACTTTTCAAAGTGCTATTTTTTATAAGGAGTCTAAAAAATTGATTGTACAAAGAGGTGATCAGAAAAATAAAAAAGGAAAATATTGCTTAAAGGTTGACCTGAAAGACATGCAACTATCCCAAATCTCTAAAATTCGCAGGGAAACTGGTGATGCTCTTGACAATTCCATTGATGGATTAGAATCTGAAAATGCCAAGCTAAAAGAAAGGATCAAAGAATTGGAAAATTCCTTAATGCCTCTTCCAATCCTGGAAAGTCCTTTGCCAATGGTCAAACCGAATACACCCACCATTACATTGAAAGGATATTCAAGTTGTTGGAATACTGAGAGGGGGGGGGTGAATCAATATTATCCTTTTTCAACAATTAGAATTTAATTTTTATATCTTATTGATTACCACAATGAATCAACAATGGGTTGTATGCAAAATGAATTATATAAATATATTTAACATCAATTAAAAGGTTTATAATTAATAGTGAAGGACACCAATCCTCTTTAGAGCACCAACTCTAGGAGACACAGATCCCCTTATTCATGGCACCAACCCTAGGAAGCACCAACTCCCTCGTCTTTAGGGCACCAACCCTAGGAAGCACCAACTCCCTCATGTTTAGGGAACCAACCCTAGGAAGCTCTAACTCCCTCATGTTTAGGGCACCAACCCTAGGAAGCTCCAACTTCCTTATCTTTTACAATTTTCTTAGTAAGGATATGAATCCTTCCATGCTCCTCCCTTCCACTCTCACTACATAAATATCTTCATATTTCATTCCTGGAATCTTCTTCTACATTTGATCTTCTAATCTGGATTGCAGAGAGACTTTCTTCTCACCACTTTTTCTCATTTATATATTCTTCCAACTGGTGTGAGCTATGAAACATTGTGTCTCTTTGTTTGGACCATTGCACCTCTTCATTTTAACATAAAAAATAATCTCTTTTATTATTAAAACATTTATTGTTAATTATTTTAATTTGGTGAGAGTGCTTTTCCTAAATCGATCATAGGTATGGATCAATTTCTTTTTAACTCGATTTTATATTCCTATAAATATTTACGAAAATGTAGTTCTACAAAGAGGCATCCTTCAACCCATTTATATGTGACCACATGTGAAGAACCACGATCTTAGTAATTTAAGCATTTCCTTCTTATTTCACCATTTTCCTTTTATCCCCCTTATGTCCAGTGATGGGACCATGTTCTTCGGTACTTTGACCTCCAGGACTTCAGGACTTTGCAACCTTTCAAATATCCCGAATCAGTTTTCTCCAAAACAAATCAGACGATCAATATTCAATCCTCTATTTAGATGTATGATCCAGGCTTATTAGAGGCCTTTCAAGTAAATATTTGGTTAGGACTTGATAAACAATTGAATGGATGGTTCTCGTTCATTTCATAACTTTGGGACTTCGGGAATTTGTTCTTGGTGAAAATCCCGTAGTGACGTAACTTGGTGACGTCACTTGTTGACATGGAACTAACTGAGTGGCTTCCACATGTCACTTAGATTCATGACTCATGCATACCTGAAATTCCAACTGTACTTTGAAACTTGTCTCTATCTTATTATGCCACATGTCCTTGTTGATGTAGATATCCTTATGTGTCACATGTTCTTCTCCTGGATCTAATGGACAGGATACTTACCGAAGTGTTCCTCAAATCGGATGACTCATCTCCACTTCGGGATTTTAGCCTTCATGACTTCGGGTAATTTGATTTCTCCAATTCCAAATTCTCTCGAAGTGAGATTCCCCAAAGTGTAAACCTTGAGTAAATTGACTTCATCTAATGGTCATTCTTTAACCCAAAAACGGCTTAACACGATCCAACGACAGTCGGGAATTTGACTATTCAGGATCTCGGGCCTTTTCCTTTTCTTATCCTATCCATCTACTTTATTCGATCTAACGGTCAGGATATCTCCCGAAGTGTTTCCTCAGATCATATGTCTTGCATCTACTTTGGAACATTTTTGGCTTACTTTATCCTTCCAATAAACATGATCTGACGGTCCTGATATCTCCCGAAGTGTTCTTCAGATCGAATGGTCCTCATTTACTTTGGGGCTTCGACCTTCCGGTGATATTAATTGTTCTCAACCCTTTTCTCCTGAAGTGGTCAGAACCAAAGTTTGACCACTATCTTGATCCAAAGATCATCATGTATTGTCTAGATCCAAATGTCCTCATTTACATTAGGATTTCGGGGCTCCGATATTCGTCCTTGATTTTCCTATCCTTCCACTTAACGTGAGCCAATGGTCAATGTGAATTACAGAACCATAACTTGCACGTGGTTTAATTCATTGCCCAAAATCAACAATTGAAGTTGTGTGATTGTTGGTGGATCAACCACAGTTTTCGATCCTTGAATCAATGAGATCTAATGGTCTAGACTAATTGTGGGATTCAAAATAACGTGTAGTTTAATTCTCCCTTCGTGCTCCACAATTTGAAGTTGTGCAATTGTTAGTGAATTAACCGCAGTCGTTGATCTATGAATCGATGATATTTGATGGTCTAGACTAATTGTGGGATTGGAAATACCATGTAGTTTAATTCTCCCTTTGTGCTCTGCAATCAATCCCCGCCCTTGATCTGGCACTTGTGTATCCAACGGTCCTAGTTTGTCATGTGGGGATTTTGATCCTGATCACATTTCTTCATTTTGATTTCCCTTCTGAGATTCATGTGCATCATAGACTATTGATATCAATACCAATACATCAATGACCGTATGTCCAACAATCTCCCCCTTTTTCATTGAGGGAAACACTCTAACTTCATAAAAACTCCCCTTGTGATGATGTTTTTCTCTATGAATTTACTGTCCCCCTTTGACATCAATGGAAAAGGTTTTATCCCCCTATGGTAATGCTCTATCCGTCTGTATGTTTCTAAAAATAATATGAACACAGGTAACTCCTCCTGCAATCATACTTCGCCTGTCATAATTGAATGACTCCCCCTATCAATATTCTCTCCCTGCTTCTAACTTCTCTTCCCTTTTGTTTATGAAGGGGAAATTCTTCTTCACAAGATCTCTCCCCCTGTCATTTCTACAGGATTCCATGTATACCACTATATACATCCTATTGTTTCCGCTGCAGATACTGTTGTCCTACTGGAACACTAAGCAACTGAAGGCTATACTTTTCAAACTACCTTTCGACCTGTCTATTGCTTCTCATCAATCTCTAACTAGATGTATCTGTATTAATCCAAGATGCTTATTTATTGTACACTGCTTCTTAAATTCACCTGAGAGACTTTATATTTTTCTTTCCACACGACTTATCTTGTTGATAGAATTTATTCTATTCAACTAGAATTGATCTAGTTGTCCAACCAACTTAGGCACACATCAACCAAACAATATATCTTTTATATTTTCTCTGTCACAACCACTGTATCTGAAATTTAGGTTTCCAATCTTTTCATTTTCATATTTGTACTCACTCTATCTTCATCATCACCTCACTGCTATAGAATTTTCCATTCATTCCATTTCTTGCTCACATAGTAACTTCCATTTAAGGTTTTGTCCACTTGTAACCATTCTGAGACCAATACATAACCTACAATGTTCCTAGGTAGATAAATACCTGCAATAAACTATGTCATATCCTGCATAAAGTTATATCATTAAACCATGATGCTTCAATGCTCATAGGAGCATCAACATGAATGAATTTGAGCTCTTCCATAATTTCTCCTTCCCTTCTTTGTTTTTTAATTTTTCTTTGAGAAGGAGTTTCAGTGTACCATTAAAATAGGATTGAATTTTTTTTGAGATAATCAACACTCAATTCTTCTGGTTGCTCTATTGTTGAAGATTCATTATCAATGTCACTATTATGTGCACCATAAGCTTCTTTATCCTTGTCTTGAGAATATTCCTCTATTAATTTCCATTTGTTGGGTAATGGATAATATTCTTGTATGACATTATGAAGTTTTGGAGTTGTGTCAGATTTTTATTTAAGAGTTTTCATATCTTGCGTTTGATCTAATTTATATGAATAGATTTGATTATTATATTCCTTATTAGAAGTTTTACCCACCAATCTCCTATTATTAAATTCATCAATTTCAGGAGCAATGTTTTCATCATCTTTCTTGTTTGGTACTTCAGATTTTCTTTTCCATGTCTTCTATTTATGTTTTTTAGGGTTTCCTATTTTTAGGGATTGCATTGGTAATCTACTTTCTTTGGTTTTATGACCATAGTTGTTGCATTTTTTACATTCAATATTGAAGTTTTGAAAAGGATTAAATGAGTTGTAGTTTCTCTTCTCTGTATTGTACCTATTGTTCTTATATCTTTGGACATTTATGTTATTGTATGGTCCGTAATCTTTGCAATGTACTTGCTTATGTCCAAAATTATTGCAAGAGTAACAATATCCAATGAATAAATATTTATTAGGGGGATTCCTTCTAGTGATTGTATTCTTCCTGTCATTTATTACTTTAGTAGGGAATGTTGATTTCTTTTTACATGGAACATTGTTCAATGGTATCATATTTTCCTTATTATCTTCTCTTCTTAAGGGTCCCTTTAGCGCATCTGCATAACTAATTGGTCTTTTGATAGATCCTTGTGATGTATAAGTTGAGTCTTGGGTTTATCCCAAACCATTCTGTTGTTTGGTGACCTTTGGATACTAAGAATTTCATCCAAGATCTTTGAACTATTTCAAAAGTTTGATCTCTTCTTTTCTTTCTCAAGTTCACTTTTTAACCGCTTGATCTCGACTTCTAGTTTCTCACATGCTTGTTTTTTATCACTAAGTTGTTTTAAACTAATTTCATTAGTTTTATTAACTTCCAAGAGTTGGGACTTCAAATCACTGACAATTTGTTTCAACTCCTTGAGGGTTTTGGAAACTTCCCACTCTCTTGATTTAGTAGCTTATTTAATCTTTAGAAGCTCTCTTCTTAGTACCCTATTTTTTTTTTAGTTTTTCTTAGTTCTTCAATTACACTAAGGATTTCTTCTTCGAAGTTCCCTTCTTTTTCCTCTTCTAAATTTTTATCATCTTGAGTTTTCATTCCCATAAACAGAATCTATGAATCTTCATCTTCACTCATGTATGAAGAGTTGATATCTTCTTTAGAGTACTTTTTTATCTTTTTCTTATAAAATTTCTTCTTGTATTGGTTTTCTTGGTTGTGAACTTCTTCATCATTTTCCTCCTGTATGGGATAGGGACACTTATTGGAAAAGTGTCCAATTTTTCCACAGTTAAAACATTTTAGAGGAATATTCCCTTTGTATTTCCCTGTCCCTTTCTTGAGTTTCTTTATTAAGTTGGAATTTTCTTCATCAGATATATCTGATAACTCATCATTGGTCTTTTGCTCCTGCCTCATTTTAGATGATTTAAAGGTTGTTTCCTTTTTTGATGATTTATCATTCCTTGTTCTCATTTCATATGCTGTAAAACTTCCATGGATATAATCAACTATGAGTGTGTAAAGATCAAACCTATCTTCAATTATAGAGATCTTGGCATCATATCTCATAGGTAATGACCTTAGTATTTTTTGCACAATAGTTTTATCTTCAAGTTCTTCTCCTGCTACTCTGATTGAATTGACCACTTCATCTACCCTATGAAAGTATTCAACATTTTTTCTTCTTTTTTCATTTTCATATTTTCAAACTGAGTTCTATAGGTCTGTAGTTTGGCTTCCTTGAATTTGTCATCTCCTTCATATACAACCTCCAACTTGTCCCATATTTCTTTGGCTGATTTACAATGCATAACCTTCACACATATAGAATTATTCAACCCTCCTAGAATTCCATTGACTTCTCTTGAGTTGTCATTACATATTTTATTTCCTGCAACGTCTATGGGTGGAGCAGTTGGTATAGTGTAACCATCTTCAATAGATTTCCAGATATTAAAACAAAGATCGAACAATATTTTTTTCATTCTTACCTTCCATAGAGAATAGACTCCTCCATTGAATAATGGTTCTTTGTTGTTAGACATTCCCTCTTGTTGATCCATCTTCAAGATCTACCTTTCAATTGTTAGACTATGTTGAAGGCACTTTCTCTGATACTGATTGTTGGAATACTGAGAAGGGGGGGTGAATTAGTATAACCCCTTTTCAACAATTAGCAGTTACTTTTTATATCTTATTGATTACCACAATGAATCACCAATGAATTGTATGCAAAATCAATTATATAAATATATTTAACATCAATTACAAGGTTTATAATTAATAATGAAGGACACGAATCCTCTTTAGAGCACCAACTCTAGGAGAAATAAATCCCCTTCTTTAGGGAACCAACCCTAGGAAGCATCAACTCCCTCTTCTTTTGGGAACTAACCCTAGGAAGCACCAACTCCCTCGTCTTTAGGGAACCAACCGTAGGAAGCTCCAACTCCCTCGTCTTTAGGGCACCAACCCTAGGAAGCTCCAAATCCCTTATATTTTATATTTTTATTAGTAAGGATATGAATCCTTCCATGCTCCTCCCTTCCACTCTCACTCCATAAGTATCTTCAGTTTTCCTTCCTAGAATCTGCTTCTTCTTTTCATCTTCTAATCTAGACTGCAAAGACACTTTCTTCTCACCACGTTTTTTAATTTATATATTCTTGCAACTCGTGTGAGATATGAAATACTGTGTCCCTTTGTTTGGACCATAGAACCTCTTCATTTTAACATAAACAACAATAACTTTTATTATTCAAACATTTATTGTTAATTTTTTTTTAATTTAGTGAGAGTTATTTTCGTAAATCGATCACAGCTATGGATCGATTTATTTTTAACTCGATTCCATATTCCTGCAAATATTTGTAGAAATCGAGTTCTGCAGAGGCACTTCCTTCAATCCATTTATATGTGACCACAGGCGCACAACCATAGGCTTATTAATTTAAGCACTTCCTTCTTCTTTCGCCCTTTTCCTTTTATCCCCCATATGTCCAATGATGGTGTTAGCGCTGGAAGTCACTCCTGGATTTCTTGCAGGAGCAGAGCCCAACGCCCATCAGTTTTTATGTCACAGTTTAATAGATGGGTGATCAAATGGAGATAAAGACTCAAGGGGATATTACTCTAACTTAGGGACTGTGTCTGGTACATAAGTAACAAAGGAGGTCTCGACTTAACTTCATCCAGTGAGTTGATTAAAGGGTGAATAGGTGGAATACTTGATAGGGAGGGTGAACAAATGGCTTTGGGCAATAGGCTTACAACAACTTACAGAAGAAAGACCCTGAAAGCAAGATCCTCTTGGTTCAGGGTCTCAAGGAACTGAAAGGGGACTTGACTGGATCCGCCAATTCCAAGTCACTCAGCGATGGGAAAGTCACAAGAAACGATTAGAAACGGTGCAACTATCACAGTGATCCAGGACAACATCATCCTATAACGGCTACAACTCGATTCGATCCTCTAATTCCGAGTTGTTCTAACACAGTATAACAAAGACGTAAAAAGTAAACTGGCATTCATTAAGAAAGAAATCTCAAAAGTCTATACATGTCCATAATTATAGTGCTTCATTAAAACATTACAACCGGGAGCTCTGCTCAACCATTGATAGATTACAAAAATGGAAAAAATGCCTACATATACTTCAGTCAAAATCCGCCTGGCAACAACATCCCAGGACTTTCAATCTCCTTAATCAAATCTATCCTCTGCACTCCTGTCATGTGCCTCTTCAATTCAGCATGGCTCGTGCCAGGGGGTAGTTGAGCCCCCTTTTAATGTTTAAATTGGCGTGTGCAGGCTCTCTTGGTGAGTTGAAGACTTGGTGTGACCTTTCTGCAGGGAACTGGTACAAGGGACCCTCCTGAGCAAACTCCAACCGGAACCTCCATACTCTGCCATTAATGGGTGACGCGAGGCTTCACCTACCTTCCTTCTCCTTTTTTCTGAGTCGAAGCGGCTCATTGAATTCCCCTGGGAGTCACTGCTGCAACAACCCGATCCACAGGTCCTTTCCAATCTTTTCAGGGCTTTCAACACCTGACCATGGTCATCCCCGACTCTGTAACGGGGTTTAGGGCTTCACGATTCCTGCTGTCAAGAGTTCTTGACTCTTTGAATTCTCGATCACCGATTCTTCAATGAGTGCTTGTATGGGTTAGCCCTCCTATACTATAACCCATAGGACCACCTCTTATGTGACCTGAGCCAAACCTTTGTCGGGGTTTCAACGTTTTTGATGTCTCAATACACAAGTGCCCGGGAGCCGCGATTCTCCGATTTCCGATGGCTCCTTGCATGCTAGCCCTTTGACCAGGTCTTAGCCCAAATGACTTCCACCATATGCCCGCAGCCACATAGCTTTCCATCGGAATTTCAAGGATTGCGATGTCAATGTGCACATGTCCTCCGGACTCGCGATTCTCCGATCCCCGATGGCTCATGGCCGCTGACCTATCAAAGGTACCTTCCCCATCGCGAAAGCTAGACACCTGTCCTCCGCCAACTTCCGTGGCCCCATAATCTTGGTCCTACCATGACTCACAACTGCTCTCCACCATGCGTCCTTTCCAGATGGACGGTCCCTATTAATTCTCGGGGATTCGGGACTTTCGCTGCTCCTGCTGTCAAGAGTTCTTGATCCTTTGAACCCCCGATCACTGATTGTCCGATGCGCTTCTTCACGCGCTGGTCCTTCCAGCTCAGCCCCCGTTCATATGACCTACTCCTGTGACCACAACCTCATCCTGCTGGGGCTACGGGGTTCGCGAGTTAGAGATGCATGAACTCCTTACTTCCGGGATCTCCGATATCCCGATCTGCAATATGCCGACAGGCTCGACACCCCTCCCAATGAGATCAGACGGTCTAGATTCGTTTTGGCCCATGGTGCTTCCCGCTGCTACGCTAGGTGTTTCCTGTGCAACCTACAGGTCTGGGTGATCTCGAGCCTAGGACAAGAAATATCTCTAACATTTGGCTCCATGGGGGATAGAGTCATCCCTGTGATGCTCTAAGAACACTTTTGCATATCCAGTGCCTTGTTGTTGGGCTATGGAGTCCTGCTCAAAACCTCCTGCTGCTGAAAATACAGGCCGAAAAGTAAATCGAAACAAAGAAAATACATGCTCAAAGAGCTTATTTATATACAATCCTAAACTAATAAAAACATTTTACTTGGGCTAGGTGAAAGAGAACTTCCACCATAGCCATTCAAGTAGCTTCCTGGATAGAAGCTCCTGCCTTCTGTCAGTGATCACAAATAGTTGATGTAACCGTGACAGTAGAACGGTTACGCTCTTCAACTTCGTCTTACGAGCTGAAGTTGAGATGGTATATGGCAGCTCCAAAGCCTGAGGAAAATTCCACTCCATGTATTCACTGACAGGATCATCGAATGAGTGGCCACTTCCAGGAAAAGGGCGACAGGCAGTCCCTTCTGCTACACAATTGTTCACCCGTGGTTGAATGTCTCTGATAAGCATCGGTGGGTGAATAACTGAAGTAGGCTCGCTGATCTCAGGTGGTGGCTTCTCGCTGACTGGCTCTGCGCAGTGTGTAAACTACATCTTCGACTGCTCCTCTGGTTCTTTTGGTGCCTCTTCTTGGCCCTCCCAAGGGTCAGAGTCATAATCATCATAGATAGGACCTGTGGGAAAGCTCTGCTTTTCGATTTGCTTCTCAGGGGGGTTGATTTCCTCACATGGTCTTTCATTTGTGAGCAGAGGAGAAGGCTTTGCGGTCTTCTCTTGGAAGATCTGGGTGTCCAGCTCAGAACTTGATTCATAGCTATCATACATGGGCTGGCTGCTATCCAAGTCATCAATCAGTGATGTGGGGCTCTGTTGCTCCTCAACTGAATAGTCGTTAAATCTGGGTGAGCACCAGACTTCTTCATCTTGCAAAAAGGGAACGATCTCCAGATCCTCCTTTTCAATCCCAAATTTAAATACATCATGGGAAATCTCATGAAGAAAAAGAGAACAGTCCTCCTCCACAACTACCACTTCATTGTTTTGTTCTGAGACAACAAGTTCATCGGGGACAACTGTTAAGGCGCTTACGGGATCTTCAATATTCTCTTCGAAAGAGCCACCTAGAAAATCCGCCTTGGAGACTGGAAAATCTTCCTCATAGTCTTCAGACTTCAACCCTTCTAATTGGGCAGAGAAATATTTCACCTGCTCCATCAGCTTACTCAGGGTGCCATCCTCCTCCTTGGGAACTTCATCACTTTCATAACCTGCCTCCGATGTAGACGAATGTGGAGGAGAAAGGAATGATTTTTGATCTGAGTCATCAGGATCATCCTCACAGCCTTCATAAAAGATAGCTCTATCTTGCATACATTTGTCGTAGTATCCCTCACAACAGTTATGAAAAATCAACTCAGAGGGATACAACTTCTGACAGTGAGCGGTGAAAGCTGCATGGAATTCTACGAGTGAAGAAATGCTAGCAGGGGGTAAAGAATGATACCATTCACGAGCATCTCCTGCTAACGAGAACATGAACATTTTCAATAATACATCCTCATGATGTATCTCCCATTGATGCATGAGTTCATGAAACTCACTGAGGTGCTGAACAGGGTTGTCCTCTTCACAACTTCTAAAGATGGGAAAATAATCGCCCCATTTATCCAGAGAGGGGACCACATTAG
>SNQJ01S0127172.1:0-26253 GCA_010110895.2 Picea sitchensis | reverse complement strand
TGGAAGTTTCTAGGAAAATGTGACTGATTATTTTGATCAATCAATTCATAGCATCTTGTAAAGATTCAGACATGAATGGTCCTTATGTTTGTCAGATTCAATTAATTTTCAATTTTTTCACAAATAGAGAATGTACAAATGGTCATGAAAGTCTGCCATTTATAGAGCCCATGATGGAGTTGAAGATATTTTATATGGTTCGAAGCTCTGAAGTGGTGCATAGGTGCCTTCTATAGAGCTTGCATTCAGTTTCCATCTTGTCTTGGATGGAGAGAAAGGCACTTTACTGACTATTCTTTGAAGTCCAAATCTGGTTTCTATCTGGATCAAGGATTTTGAATGAGTAGAAATATTCCCGATCATTACCCAAGAACAGCTATAAAATTAATTTTTGTAGTTGGCAATGTATACCCTAGATTAGATTGCATCCATTCGGTTCCTGTGGAATAACAAATGCACTATTGCTTCACATTGCTTTGTTGAGTACTGACAGCAATACTGTTATATTTTGTACTGTAAGTTGTCATATATTAGAGGTGTTAACATGGATGTAGAGGAATTGCGAGGATACTCTATTTAGTGTCATTGGATTGATTGATTCAAATTTTGTCTCTGAATTTTTTGATCTCTGATATAAACCTCGGAATAGAAAGATTATTGTTAGCACCTATCACATCATTCAGATATAAATCTACATTTTTAAGATATTGTATATTTGAAGTCTCTGGGAAAAATTCATTTTATGGTTATGTTGTACTTTATATACAGGAATGAGCTCTGTTCATTTGAATATTGGATATAATCACGTATAGGAGTATCTATTGGGCACAAACAATTGGGTGGGATTTGAACTTTTTGATGCCAACCCTTTGAAAAAGAGTTGGAGAAGTGAACTTTGCAAACAGAAATTCATTTGCATTCAGTTCTTGTTTTTTGATCACGAAATTAGTCTGCTCCAGTATATCAAACAATACTATCACTTTCTAACTCGCCTTCTCAAATGAGAGTTGAAGTTTCTGAGCTAGTGCCTGCCCATGGAATCACTGCTTTTCTCGCTTGAAAGCTTGTCTAAAGGTCTCAATCTTTCTTAAGTTAAGAAGCCAGAGCTAGTGCATGTGAAAGTTCACCTAATACTCAAATCCACTTGGGGTTCTCCTTCCACTTTTAAGGAGACTCTTGCTACTTCCTCGACCCAAACCCGATATCTCAAATTCTTAACAGACAGAGACTGCCTCCACTTCCCTTAATTAGCTTGTTAAGGAATGGGATTGACTATATAGGGCAGCCCCAGTTCCAGTATTCGAGGAAGCATATGGCATGGAAAGCATGGGTTGTAGGACAGCCAATCCTTAAGAAAGATATCTCACCCCTCGAAAAATTATTGTTGAATATTTGACAGTGACAAACGACCTATAATTTTTTGTTATCGCATGATTTAAAGGTTTTGTCGTGAGTACACACATGTTTAAATTTGCGGTAAATAAAATCTATATGCGGTAAATTTTTCATGCGCAAAAATAAAATCTTTGTAGCGAGTACACACATGTTTAAATTTGTGTTAAATAAAATCTATATGCCATAAATTTTTATATAATTTTTTGTTATCGCGTGATTTAAATGTTGGATATTTGCAGTAAATAAAATCTATATGCTGTAAATTTTTCATGCGCAAAAATAAAATCTTTGTAGCGAGTACACATGTTTAAATTTGTGGTAAATAAAATTTATATGAGGTAAATTTTTATATAATTTTTTATTATCGCATGATTTAAATGTTGGATGCGATACCCAATTGATGAACATGCGCAAAAATAAAATCTTTGTCACGAGTACTCAAATTTCTAGATTGTAGGGGAGATATTATCAAACAACAAAGATCTGCCCGTACCCCTAAAAATTGCTAATCGCATACTTTTCTTTCTCCTCGGGAGGAAGTTGAAAAAACTCCTTTCCAATTCGCGTTAGGTCATCCATTAAAGAGTGAGGTACGCCATGATTCACGAACCAAACCGAAAGTATGAATATTCATTCCATTGACATTGCTCATTTGGGTTTCATTCATTTAAGACCTGGACATTGATCGTTTGGGTTTCGAGGGGTAATTGATTTGTTTTACGAGTTTCGTTGTTTAATTTACAGTCCCACGAATCGTTGGGAGAGGATTGAATCCTATAGACATGTTAGCGGACATGGACTGACACAGGTTTTGAGGCAAGATACTTGGGATGGCTGACTCTCGAGGCAGTTAACTTCCCTTGAACACTGAGGCACAACAACAAAACATGACATGGACCAAAACTATGCAGTGGATACTGTGACTTGCGTCGGGTGACCCAAAGGAGTGTAAGGAACTCAAAGGATTGGCTCAGTGCAGAGGTTCAGCAGATTATGATGTATGCAAATGACAAAGTGTCGTGTTCAAGGGCGACTCTAAGAAGTGCTGGATTATGTTCTCAAGAGACTGCTTGGCTTGCTCCTTTCAATTTTTTCCCCCATCCAGATAGACGAGTACCTCTTTTTTATTTATTGAGCTTGAGGAGGATAACACATGCTCTATATAACTCACCTTCGGTAAGTTCCCCTTCGTTTGTTTAACGAACCGGAAGAAGTAAGGGTTCGGTCCCATATGGGCCTATCGATGTGTGTTTTAACGAGTCCAAAGACAGAAAACTAGAAGGTTTTTCGGGATTATAGAGTTTGGAAAAACACTTAAAAGAGAACTCTCTCAGTTCCTTTTTCGTACGGTAGTCTAACGAGACCGAAAAATGGGTAAACTATCACTCGAAAGATGCCCTTTCTGACCTTTTAACGAGTGTGAAAGGAAGCAAGGTCACTCGACAATCTTTTCATATTTAGAGAGTCTGTAAAGGGTTTGAAGTAGACTCTAGGGGGGTTCCTTTTTCGTATGTTCGTATCCGTACGGGTCTGAAAAAGAGATAAAAGTTTACCCGGTTTCATTCTCATGTATTTACGAGCACGAGAAAGAACAAAGACTAAGCTCGGTATGCCCCCAGCTTGAAAGCTGGTGGCTTAGCTCCAGAATGATCATCAAAGGCTAGAGACATGCCCCCCAAGCTTCAATTCATTCACCGACTTTGAGGTTGTCACCAATTTCTGTGCTAGATGGAGAAAAAGGATACAGGTGGATGAAATGAAGTTGAAAAGTAGAGACCCTAATGAAGGAGCTTCGACTCGACATCTGAGATCTCGTGAAAGACTCAACTTGAAGGAGAATTGATTGTTTCATTTTTTAATGATCTTGACACAAAGAAGAAAAACTATGCTCAAGGTTCAGGGTTCAATCCCAAATTGTTGTTTCATTTTTTTAACAAACTTACTCTGGAAGAAAACTATGCTCAAAGCCTTTGTTTCATTTTTAATGAGCTTACCACTTCGCAGAAGAGAAACTATGCTCATTGACCTCTGTTTCATTTTACTTGAGCTCGCCATGAGGAAAACTATGCTCGTTATGCTGACATGACTAGTGGCCTGTTTCATTTTAACGATCTTGCCGCGAGAGAGAAACTATGCTCATGGTTCCCCCGGCATGAAAGCTAGTGGCCTCTGTTTCATTTTTTTTTTTTTTTTTTTTTTTTTTTTTTTTTTTTTTTTTTTTTTTTTTTTTTTTTTTTTTTTTTAACGAGCTTGCCACAGGGGAGAGAAACTATGCTCGTGATGGTTGCTTCTTGATCATGGCTTTACGATAGGATAATGCTATGGAAGGGTACCATTTCACAATGTCCAATGGATGAAACATGGTCATGGCCTCCAGGAATCTTCATTGGATGGAAGAGAATCACTTGATAAGGAACACATATCAAGGGTAGTGGTAGGGTGATAAATCAATAACCCTACGAAGAAGTCCTATATCCCTTCTGGGATCCAAATCATGAGGAAGTTGAGGTCATGGGAACAACATACAAAATTGACATCGCGTGAGGGGTAATCTCTTGTTTTCATATAAGAACCATAGAGGGTAATCGGTCGAGGGCCCGATGAATGAAAGGATTGATCAATAGTCCTGGTCTTCCATCATTGAGGGAAAAGATATCACCACGAGGAAGGAATTGGATACAAGAGCTTTCATAGCATAGAAATAACCCCGCCCAAGAAGGAGTAGAAATTGAAATCAAGGGGTCTGGGACTACCATGACATTGATAAAGACATTTTCCCTCCCAAAGTTACGAGGAACTAAGAAAGGAATCCTAAAGGGTGACCAATTCTTCTATTAAAAGATAACAAATTCTATGTAGGTGCGGGAATGTTGGATGACAAAAGGTGTACCAAGCAACTGAGACAAATACTATGAGGGCCTTTACCTTCATCTACTCCCATTTGAGCGTCAGACCCGCGAACTGTCTTGTGTCTGGAAAGAGGAATGTGGGAGGAGAGCGAAAAAGTCCCGGTTGCACACCCCAATAAAAAAGGATGGCCTCATTACTTGGAGGGTTCCTGAGAAGGAGGAATGCCCCCGGGCATGATAGATCCTATATCAATGAGAAAAAACATAGGCAGTATCAGGTTTACTCTCCAAAGAGAGAGTAGGATCGACCGATAACAAGATCAGATCGACCACTTGAATCACATTCTCTAAAGGGATAATTGGGTCGACAAGTGGAAACATATCAACCACTTGGTTTTCACTCTCTAAAGGGAGAGTAGAATCGACCAATGACGAGATCAGAATGACCACTTGGGTTTAATTCTCCAAAGTGAAAATGGGGTCGACAGGTGGAAAAAAAATCGACCGCTTTAGAGTCACTCTCCAACAGGAGAGTGGAATCAACCAAGGATGGGATCGAATCGACCACTTGAGTTTCATTCTCCAAAGGGAAGAATGGGAGATTGACGAATTGGAAACAAGATGCGACCACTTTGGTGTCACTCTTTGATGAAGAGAAGGGATGATCGATGACGGAATTGGATCGGCTACTTGGGTTTGTGGTTCAACTGAGGAGGAAACTGAATTGACCACCTGATCAACTAGAATGACCGGGGATGGAACCGGATTGACAGTCCATCAACCAATGATGGGTTGGAGAAAAGCTTATGATAACCTTTGGAAGTTGAAGTTTTTTACAAAAGAGAAGCCTCATGGAGTGAGGACAAGGTGAGAGTAATGATCTCTTGCACTAACATCTGAGAGAAGCCTGGAGTTTTTCTTCTTCTTGCCAACTTTGGACATCACTAGTTGGTGAATTATCATCAGCATGGCCAAGCCGGAGAATTAGATGGCGTGGGAACCACGACTTTCTAAGACACAGGTAAGGTAGGGGTAATCCCGCCATGAAAGTGGTCACTTGCCTAAAGTCACCAAGGAATTTGGGTTTTGGATTCATCCTTTTAATCTTGTTGACATCATCAACCCTCCCTGAGTACTGATGCCGATGGCGGTTTCTTAAGAATTGTATCATCTGATGTTGTTGGGGTCTTAGTCCTTTTGGACTCTTCTTCTTCTTCTCTTTCTATTTCTTCTTAAGTCAACAGCTACTTGCTTTAGAGCTTTCACTAGAAATGAAGAATGGAAGAGACTTGATAGTAGAAGAAGACAAGCCCAGTCGACGTGAGGTTGATGTGTGGAGTTGTGTATTGACATCAAAGTATTAGGTGCAAAGCTGAAACATTGGGAGGATTTAGGATCACCATAGTGGGGAACAACCAAAATGGTAACATGATGGTGAGTCCTGGAAGACTCAATGTTGCAACATATGGAGGACCAAGGACTGGAAAATGAAGGAAAGGTACAAGGTTCCCGAGGAGAAGGGGTTCCTCCATTAGTACTCAGGGATTTGATGCCATTGCTTACGGCTAGAGCCCTAAAGGGTCCACTAAGTAAAGAAACAGCATAAGCTAATAGAATCTAGGAATCACAACCAAGCAAGCAGGGCCTTCTTTTGATGATCGTACTGGTTGGTGATGAAATCAAACATCCGTGATCAAGTCGGAAGAGAGGCTGGGGTATGGTGGAACAATTACAATGGCAGCACATAGCGGACTTATGCCTTGGTGCAAGTTTCCACGTAGTAATTGTGAATTACCCTCCAAGGAGCAGTGAGTTTGACAATGTGCACTCCGAGTGCAGTGAGACTTCCGTCCACCCCAGATCTGCCCAGTGTAAGACCTAAATATTATGGCCACTAAGGTTACCAATTATGCAGTCATCCCACAGTAGAGCAGTCGTGATCCATTCTGATACGGGTAGGGTGTCGAGCCCGAAATCAACTAAAAGGCTTCCGCAGTAATTGTGGATTTACCTCAAAGTGAAGCCCCCATATACGATCCGACCACCACAATTGGTTAAACCACGGAGGGTTAGTCCCCGGTAGCTCACTTTCGAATCGACCTGGATGCGTAACCCACAGTAATGAGAGGGGGATCCCAGAGAGTGTATATGATAATTGGATTTCACTCTCCCTAAATCAGGATGCTAACGTTTGTTTGAAACTTTGTAGAGTTATGCTCATAGCCCTAATGCAAAGTACTAAGCCTAGTCTTATTGGTGGAGGATCCTAGAAAGAAAGGTTAGATAACTTTTAATTAAGCGTTGATTTTATGGCTATTCTTCATAAAGGGGTGCATGGAAGTGAAACAAATGGAATTATGACTCAGACGCAAAGAATGCATCAAATATGATGAGCAGGTCATTTCCTTTTCGATGAACATCTATCTAAGGAGAGAAGTTCTTTTCACTAATGAAGCACCAAATAAGGAGTGTCCTCAAACGATTCTCTTTCTCAATCAAATCCTAATGCTAAAACTTTTAGAAATGCCTTCTAATATACAAACCAATCAATAAATATGGCACATTGTTTGCATATGAATGATGATCAATACAACACAATGCTAGATCTTGCTAATTATCTTTCTTGAATGAACGAAAACCAAACTAGCACAAGAAAAAAAGTCAACCTAAAACAATACACCCTTCGTTACAATCAAAGCGAAAGAAAAGAAACAATCAAGAGAAAACAAAATTCACACCCAAAAGTTGAGGAACAATGATCTTGACTAAAATCAAGAGATGAGAGAGGTCTGTGGGCCTTTGATGACCTTCACCGGGGTTTTATTCGGTTGATGAGGAGAGAAAAACAATACACGGTTTCAAACTTCACTCCTTGGAGAAAAACTTCGATAACAATAGTGAGAGAGTACACAAAATCCAAGCGATGTATGTTTGTTCTTCAAGCAAAAGGCACATGTCAAGGCTGGAAGAGAAGACAAATTGACTCACTAAAGGTTACTGTGAGGAGAACCACGAGCCAAAGGTAAAAACAATTACGGAAGTTTTTGGGCCAAAGAGGAGTTAGCTCTGTGCCAAAGGCAAGGAAGTTATAACTACATTAATGAAAAGTATGGGGAAGCCCGGCACTCGTGCTGCTGGGGCGGGGTGCCAGGGTCTAAAAATCCCCAAAAATGTCAAAAAAATAAAAATTGAATTCAGTATTCGACAATTATCTTTGAGTTTGATGGGGTAGGGAGTCAATCAATCTCATGAAATCAACCAAAAGAGGGTGAACCGGGTTTGACAATCAAGGGATAGAACTAGGTCAATGAGGAGAAATCGAGACAAAAATTTTCGATTTGAGGCTATCTACTCCCAATTAGATTACAGCTAGTTTACATTTGTGGGAAAATCTCCCATGGACTGAGGTAGATTGCCTCGAGAGGTTGACCTAACTCTAATATAGAAAATTCTTAACGTGGACAATGAATTCCTTTCAAATCTGTCTAAACTAACAAACGAGAAGGAAGGATGACCAGAGGTACCTTTTATGACGTTTTGTCCTGCGCTCGGTTGGCTCCGATCCTTTGCTCCCTGTTTGGATCACATTGGACAAAACAAGATCGACCACTTCCTACTCTATTGATATTAGCTTGAAAATAGATCTATCAATTAATAAGTTCATGGAGCATGGGACATAAACTAGAAAGAAAGCGAATGGCGTGTCATATTGATGAGAATAGCGATAGCCGGTACCCTGATAAGTAGATGCCGAGAATCGACAACTTCTTCAGAGTCCCCTTCGTCTAACCCTTGCTGAAAGATCCACAACCTGGATATACTTGACTTCAGCGATCCACTCTCCTTTAGCGACTATGTGTTTCTGGGAATCCCTTAAGTTTCATATCAGCAGTTCTTCCCCCATCAGCTATGTTTCAACACCACTTATGAGATCCTTAAGTTTGGTGTAATTCTCTCTTTTCCCTTCCCCTTTCACCATTAGAAGCTTTGCTTATATAGCCTTGGAGGCTTTAACCACTGAGATATCCTTGGGGAGTTGAGGATTTGCCTCCTTCATTTGAGGATCTGCCCTAGGATCATGCGTTTGGACTAGGGATTGAATCCATGCCTTCCAAGAATGAAAAGATGCTTCCCCATTAGTCTCAATAAGCTTAACAGAATTTCCCGAATAGGTAGCACTCCTCAGGGCCACGTAAGATGTTGTAGAGCTCCCTTGCTTGGGCTTGAAGTAGCCGGCCTCCTCAAAATCGCCAGCACTCCTTCCAAGGGCGGAGGGCTTTATGCGCGCTCCACGGCGATTATCAGGAGGCGTGGCCTTTCAAGAGATAGTGTAGAGGGAGCACTCCCCCTCAAAAGCTTCAGTTTTGAGATGCTTTCATATGGAAAAAGGTTTGTAAGACTGATGACTCATTTCTCCTCTTCAAATCAAATGTTTGAGGTGTTTCAAGTGTCCCTTCTCATGTCGTTATAGGCATGACAGTCATCATGGCGACATGCTTTCTTTGACTGCGACACTTGTGAGCAACATGCAACACTGCGACCTTGTGAGCAAAATGTGACACGGTACTTGTGATGACACTGGAGCATTATCAAAGTGGTGAATTTTGATGTGTAACACTAGGATAGAGTATGATAAGGAGAGATGAATCCAATGGAATAAAGATGCGAAATAATGGTGAAAAAATTTCGGACTTTTTTTACACTGAAAGGAAGTTATACTCGATTACGAAGAATGCTACTTGATGATGAAATCCCCAAATGCTTAACCAAAAGAAATGTCTATTTACTTGGCTTAGGAACATAGTTGGCGGCAATGCTGTTTTTAATTTGTTTTATGTTTTGTCCCCAAAGGGTTAGGTATTCAAGGGTTCCTGGACAAGGGTTGCCTTTATTACTTCATAGCTCTCGATATTAGGTCGGGGTCCAATGGTAATTTTTCGGACCAATATCTCGGGGCACTAACTAAGGATAGGCCAGGTACCCTTAGCCATACTACCCAACTACCGAGGTACAAGAGAGTATGGCAGTGTTGTTCACCGGTGACACTATAGCATTCCATTTGGTGATAGGTTTATCTAAAAGAGGGGGCTTTAGGAAATCTAGACGATCCGTGCAGGTGTTGTCACGTGTGCTACCACTCGAAGGGAATTTTCGCCGGAGGTTACAAGGGTAGTAGCGGATATTAGCAAGAACCACTTGTATTTCCCTCGTGTATGAATCCCTTAGCAAGCGGGTTTGTAATAGCGTAGCAGAGGATCTCTATGGCTTAAAAACAGGAATACGTCTCTACCCTAAAAATTAACCCACAATTTGCACTTGGGAAAGTGCTGCATTACCACTTCGCGAGACCTACCGGATATAATAAATATGCGAGAACAAAAATAAAATGCTAGAAATGGAAGAATAATAGTAATATGACCAACATAATCTCCTGCAATAACACAATAATGATATAAGAACAACCACACAAATAACACTTTTATTGGGAAAGAGAATGTTCGGGCCTCTTGGGGAAACCCCAGTCAGCGGTAACTCTGTTACAATAATCTCCAATCTAGAGGTTTTCATACCCTCGACCCTTATTTATACTAAATATAATACATCGAGGAGAAGCATCTGGGGAAGATCCTTCTAGAAGGGAAGCTTCTGTGGAATTCTTCTTACATCCATATTCTATTTTATTGAAGGCCTTATTAATATTGACCTTTATTACATCGAATATATTGATCTATGTACAGCCAATGCGAGGTTAGGACCCTAACAGTTTCACAAAGTTCCCTTTAGTCGTGATTAATTAAACTCACCAAACACAATCAATAATTCATTAATCTTTCACGATTTGGGTTTTCTTGTATCAAAGTGCTTTCAAAATGTCGACCCTCAAACGCTTGATCCCTGTTTTTTCCGAAAACAAGAAATTAATTTCTAATCTCAATTAATTAAATCATTTATACAAGTGATTAGCGCCTAAACTAATCCCATGTCATAATTTTAAGTGATTCGAGTTTTGCTTATGACATACCTCTTGGGGATGCGATCTTCGAAACTCCTAAATTTGAAATCGCGAAAGTTTTTAAAAGACTTAAACTAAATTAAGTTAGTTTAAAGTGAGATTAATAATGACTATAATATATCTATTCATGTTTCAAATTTGGGATTTATTTGGCAGTCCTTTCGAAACTCAGTTTGAAATCAACGATATCGCGGCCGGTATCTATAATAGACAAATGGAGATATTTTTGACATGAAGACATATCTCTAGGCGTACCTTCCTCATTAAAACATTAATTCCTTATAACCTGTCGATTTTTGCTCGTTGTAAGACAAGATAAAAGGTTAATAAAAGTTACGTAGTTGAATTTTATTCTTTTTTTACAATCGAGTGAGTTGCATTTATCTGAACTTATACATTTCCTTCTAGAAATAGGTTTTCATTCGCGAACATTTATATGGCACCTAGAGAAGGAACCACAAGAAAAGTGAAGAAACAATGAAGCTCAAACACAAGAAGGAGATGTCATATCTTATGCTACACCGCATGCCATTGATTCCATCCAAATCATGGAGGAAATTTTTTGAAATCTTGGACTACAAAATCAGAATTTTCCCGATGATTCTGATAACAAACTCCAGGACATAGCAGAGTCGAACCTACAAAGTAGCTACGCGCCCGCGACTCATGACATACAATGATATGATGGAGTTGGGCTTTAGGAAGGGATAGAGCGTCTTTGACGAGAAGCATTTGGGCCGGTGAGGGTCATCGTCGGCTCTTTCAAAATGGAGCACATACAAGTAATGTACAAGCTGTCTCCCAATTCTAAGCACATTTATAATAAAGAGTTTGTAAGTGAATTTCAAAGGGAAGAATGCAGGCTGAGGATAAAAAGTATCCTGGCATAATAAAAGACTAGTGGAGACACCCAAAAAAACTTAGGGCCGATACCCATAGTGTTTATGCCACAACCTCATTGAATGAATACATGGTTTATGTGGCTATGATGCTATGTAAACTTTTAAGGAAGAAAATTCCTACCCATTTCCCTGCAGAATGGGTGCCCCTTTTACATGAAGCGGTTGAAGGCTATAGCTGGTGGAACAAGATTCTATCAGAGAACCTAGCTAAGGAGGTTATAGAGTATCAAATCGTGAGAGATCCGATTAGCCGACTAGTAGCCTTTACATATGCATACATTATGGATGTTATATGTTCCGACTCCTTTCCCTTGATGAATTGGAGTTGGAACCCAACTTGCACTGAACCCATTCATGAATATAATTCTAAGCTATGGGAAGAAATGTGGGATTCCTTTTCTGAAATTTTTTTTCATTTAGGTAGTGGTGATACCAGTGCATTAGATGTTGTATGGCTATACACCCCCACGTATTTCAAAGTCGGTCATAGAAAACCTCAAGGCGGTTGTCGATTGGTTTATTGAGGAGAATTTCCCCTATATCCCGGGGTTTTGGATGTTGATCCCTCCTTATGCACTTCCTAAATTCCTCCCTGACAAAATGGTGTGCAGGGAGGTAGCTCATCGGATAATAGAAAGCGGTATTTGGATATAGTTGTAGACAACTCAGAATAAGTTTTGGCCAATCTTTCCCGTACAAATTGGAAGGTTTTCACTACTCAACTTGAGTCACTCCAAGGTTGAAGTTCTGACTCTAGAGGAGGTCAAGTTGGTGGATCTTGAACACAGAAAACACGACCCTTACCAAATAGCGGTGAGGAAATAACATGGCCTCCTTTGTGGCATGAAAAGAATATGAATATGAGAATCCCCTCATTGGTGACATTTCAAGGGCCAAAGAGCCTATGAAGGGTGTTAGAAAGGAACCACAAACATTACCATCGACTTCAAACCAATTTTCTAACCTTCCGGAGACCTGAGATGAAGTGGTTTGCCGAGGTACCTCGGGGGAGAAGAAACAACACCTCCTCCAGAAAAAAGAAACACTCCCCGAGGTTTGAATGAGCATATAGAACGGAGACATGGGAAAGAAAATCCACATGGAGGTAGAAGGGTATTCCTAAAACAAAGAATTCCCGCAGACGAGAGAGAATCCATAAGAAGAAGAGAGGAGGTCTAGGAGACCTCCCAAGTCTAGTCAATCTTCCCTCCCTTCATCATCTACTATTCATGTTGATATCCCCAAGACAACAGGGGAAACATAATCCACTGAGTTGGGTAGTCCCATTGCTTCCTTGACTCCCTTGCAGTCCACTTTTGGTCTCCCCTAGATGGGAGTCATATATGCTAGTGACCTCACCCCTGTCTCTAGAGAAGAAATACCTCTCTCTGATTACTTCTTGGAAATTAAGAGTAGGTTAATATTAAAAGCGGGGAGATGTATATATGAGAGAAGGTGGCATGGTAAAGAAACAGTCTTTGGGTAGATGGGTAGAACTTTGGAAGAGGAATATTTATTCTGAGGTGGCCGGGCTCCATCAGACTCACAGCAACATCAAATCTATTCTGCTTTGATGACAATATGAGAACAAGGTTGAAGCAAGGTAATGCAAGGATAATCAGGTTTACAAAACCAACTAAAAGATCTAGAAAAATATCAAAGAAAATAAATAAAAGGTCTAGAAACGGGCCGAGAACTAGACAAACAAAAATTAAATTGCTTAATTGTAAGCTTGGACTGAGGTTGTATAGAAACTGCAAAAGCAGTCGAGGGTAGGCAATGACATGAAAGTGTGAGACAATTCTGAGGGAGATTGAATTCCCATTCGGTCAATTGATAGACAGAAATTTTTGGGACCTATCACTAGAAATTTTATCTGAAGATATAAAAGCCGACAACATAGGTGTCTAAAGTAGAGATTATTCAAAATTATTTTCAAAGGAAGTAAGCAATTCTTTTGATAATATTATATTTAAAGAAAAGCTAAAACAACGAGGCCACTTTCAAAGGGTGGTTGTATGTTGGAAAACAAAGGAGTTATCGAAAACTCAAAAGCTTCTCATCCTGAGAGGGAATATTATAGGTGATATCATGCTCAAAGTATGGGAAACTAACATAGCAAAAAACAAGAAAATAACCAAATAAATCAAAGAAACCGATTGTGAAGAAATCTTTGATTTGTTAGGAAAGGGATCATTAGGTATTGGAATAGATAATTGCAGTGGGCAATTAGGACAGATAAACATTTTAAGACACCAATTGAATTTCAAAAAGGGTTTGAACAAAATTCAGATGGAAATTTCACAATTAAAAGGAATTGATGTTACTCAAATAGATGGGTGGGTGAAATAAATACTTAAAATTACAATCAATTAAGTTTACTAGTAAGGGGATTGAAGATCGGCTTCAAAATTGAGGAAAATTTATATATTGAAGCAAAGGGATTTTCGAGCCTCAGGAAATTTTTGTACACTGTGAGAAAATGTATTGAATGTATTGAATGTATTGGGTTGAAGGAATGAGACACTTCAATAAAACAATGAAGTATCATTTGGAAGCTTATATTATTGAGACGATAGAAAAATAAAAGATAATCATGCATATGGTTGAGGTTTTCATTTTTGTAACTATTTTCCCCTAGGAGTTAGGAAATCACCAACCATCAATGTATTGGTGATCTTGTATAAGTATAATTTCATGAAACTGAAAGACGGATTTTTCTGGGTGCATTGTAAAGAATAATTTGAAGATATTTTTTTGAATTAATACAAATCTGATTGAAGATTCTAGATCTGGTCAATTTTGAGTTATGTGCTTCTCTGTTGTCTCATATTTTTCATATATCTCTTAAATGAATGCTTAACTACAATTTAATTTTAACCTCTCTTGTGGTGATTAGTATTCTTACAATTTAATGGATTTCTGATTTTTTCCTATCTTAATCATTTTGTCGGCCGAGGTAGAACCTTTAATAAGTATTTTAGATTTCAGTATCATATGCTTCATTAAGAGTTTTCCTAACTATTTTATTCTTTTGTCACAAAGTGAGATTCCTCTTTTATTGATGCCTCCGCAGCTTATTCAAACTTTATGTTTTTTCTTTCATTTCATTCAACTTTTCAAAATTTAACTCAGATAACAGAAACAACCTTTAGTTTCATCATACTATTAATTCAAGGTTTTGGAGTTCTTCTTACATATTTTGAAACAGAAATAGCAAACCCTAAAAGAAAGCAAGAAGAATTTATCTTTTTAGGTCTCTTTATCCCTCCTTGGTATGCCGGTTAAAATACATCCCAATATCCCAGACCGGACTATCAAGCCAGAACAAATATCCTTGTAAATTTGGTAACACCATCACCCCACAAGCTTGACTAGCAGCTGGGTTGAGTTAGAGCGTTAGTGGGAAGCAATTGAAAGGGATATTGGTATCCAGGAAAACTAGTGATCAGGATGGATATTGGTGGCCTTTCCACCCTATTCTTGGACCCACCATTTGCTTCTTTCATTTTTTTGGGTTCCCTTACAGGTTACTATTTTTAGCGGTTTTTGGTTCCTAAACTTTTAGGACCATTTTGAAATTTATGAAGCAGAAATTTTTGGGAAAATAGGGAGAAACATGGGACTTAGGACAATTTTTCTCACCCAAAATTTCCAGTAGTCCCTGGATAGATATTTCTAACGAAGGTATAGAACCGTCAAGCCCCAGTCATTACATGCACCAAAGTTACGTCCCGGGAAGTTGATGTACCAGCATACCCCAATGGGGCCCACAAGAATTTTGACACTTCATCTCCTAGAGTTAGGTCTTTGGATGTTTAGGGTTTTCCATCATTTCTCAATAATAATAGGCCTTGAGCCTCATTGCTTAATACGGTTAGAGGCCAGTAGTCGCCACATCTCTTCTGAGAGATAAGCTACGATTATACAACTGGATTTTATTTCCATTAAATGCATGGCATATTTCAATCATTTGTTATTAATGAAATGAAGTCTTATTTCCAGCTACGGCTCTTTTTTTATGTGTATTTATGTATTTCATTTTGTTCCCACATAAATACGGATCCCGGTGGTATGAGGCCAGTCACTCATTCTCGATCCCCTTCTTTGCATGTCCCCATGAGATCGGGGTATAAGAAGAGGTTGGGGCTCGATAAGTTTGAACCTTTGTGAATTCGATACTTGCAAGAGCCAAACTGGCCATACATGGGGTAAGAAAATAAATATGAGGGAGCCGGAGATCCTATCAAAATGTTGCTTTCGAGGAGGCCCTCTAGAAACAAAGGCGATGATGGACAACTTTGCCGAGATTCTTCAATGGATTCCCACTGGCAGTGCATCTACATTTAACAACCACTCTGGAGGCGCAATTCTTTTTAAGGTACAAGTAAACTTTGACATTTCCATATTTGATAGCCAAATAGATACAGATGCACCATAGATGGTTGAATACATTTAGAAGGATATTTCAGTTCATAACTTTTAAATAGAGAAAAGATTATTTTTACACTCCTCAAAGACGCCCCATGTCCAAGGGTGGGAAACCTCCTCTGAGTAAGAGGGAAAGCGAGAACCC
Source organism: Picea sitchensis (assembly GCA_010110895.2). Lineage (NCBI taxonomy): Eukaryota > Viridiplantae > Streptophyta > Pinopsida > Pinales > Pinaceae > Picea > Picea sitchensis. The sequence goes on along the minus strand of SNQJ01S0127172.1, from coordinate 10,518 downwards.
TCTTTGTTCTCGACCGCACCCTTAAATTCTGAGAGATGCCATCAAGGAACAATATTATTATCACCATTAAGGGATCTATGAGGACAAATACATATAATGGACTACGTTCGCGTAGGGACCAAGATGTGCATGAGATGATGAATGTTTTCCATACCCTACGCACAAAGTTGGGTATCAAGATTCGAGAGAAGCATTTGGTGTTAAAGCACCGTAGTTGTGCGCGGACCATTCAGGAGGAAGTGTAGTTCCTTGACATCTCCTAAGCTTGGTGTGGCATACTGATATGTTTCCAAGATTGAGCAAAAGTTCAAATAGAAGTGAGACTTTGGGTGCGCAAATCCGGAAACAGGAAGGTACTCTGGAAACTTCTGGGAACAAAGGGACCAAGCGAGACTTGGAAACCAGGGACAACCCTTCAAATCCATAAGCAAAGAAAAACACCACAAAGCCAAGGACGAGTGGTGTAGGTTCCATAAGAGCTCCACTCACAACCTGTTGGTGTCGGACCAACTGATCAGTAAATGGGGATCCCAGAGGCTTAAGATCAGATGCATGCTCGGAGCTTTGAATCGAGAACGACAAGGAGGGGTGTGAGTAGATTAGCCGATGTAGGGCCATGTCATTTCCACCATGAAGATCGAAGGGAGAGACGAGGAAGATCTAGGAGGTGAAGCGTCTTCCATTTCAAGATGTGGGTAAAGGGTTGCAGATTCCTGCGGAGTTCATTGTCGGCCGGTAGACTAGAAGAACCTCATCTTGGTAGAGACCATTGAAATGGTGGGATTTCGACCACCCGGTACACCACAACCTACATACACCATCGAATTGGATTTTGCACCAAAGGACGGGACCTCGCGTAGTCAACAATGTCATGCCCACCTATAGCATAAAGCCCTTCATGGATGAGGTATTATGTGACATTGCTCCTCTTGATGTTTTCGATGTATTATTAGGCCAACCATGCTTGTGGAAATGACATGTTATTATGAGTCTAGGCATCATGTTGTTATTATCACTTTGGGCAATAAGGCATACGGAGTCTGGGATATAGCACCGCCTACCACCATCTCTTTGGTTGCGGCAAAATAATGCGATGGCTCATTTCTCAAAACAGGAAATTTGTTTTCCTAGTGATGATCCGCCGAGGGAAAAGGGAAAGGCGTGGCCATGACCTCTAGATAAGGCCAAAACTTCACGAAAACAATAGATGGATAAGTCGTGAGAGTCACGGGGACATCTTCACCTCCATGAGAGTGCCTCTACTTTGCCGGGTCAAAGCACCCCATCAATCGACCCCCAAGTGCCTTTACCCAATGGATACCCATCACCGGTACATGTCACGGAGAATGGCCGAAATCGAAGAGAGGCGGTCGGGAGTTATTCGCGAAAGGTCACATCAGTAGAGTTCATGCGATCTGTGGAACCCGTCGTATTAGATGCTTGAGGAAAAGGATGGGACTTAGAACTGCATTGACTACTCCAGTGCCGAACAAGATCACTATCCGGAATGGGTACCCAATCCCCTTGAATTGATGACCCATACGGATATCAAGGGTGGAAAATATTTTAGCAAGATCGAATTTAAGTCTGGGTATCACCAGGAACCAATCGAACCCTTTGAAGTGTGAGTGCATCCAAATCAAGGAGGGCCTTTTTGAATGGTTGGTCATGCCTTCGGGTTAATGAGAATGCCCACAGCAACCTTCATGAGGTTAATGGATGACATCCTGCGGCCGATCCACCAACTCATTTATAGTGATGTGCCGGATGACATTCTGATCTTCATCCGGAGACTTGGGAAGAGCACCTCCACCACATCAAACAAGTCCTCCAAACACTACGGCAACACAAGTTGTGTACCAATTTGGATAAGTGCACTTTTGTCATGAAGTTCTTCAGTATCCGGGATACATTATTAATGAGTGGGGGATGTGGATCAGCAAAGATCTAAGTCATTTGGGATTGGCTAGCCCAAACCACCCTAACAGACTCTGACTTTTAGGTCTTGCCAATTTCTATCGAGGTTTTGTGTTGGGATTCTCTCATATCACTTGGCCCTTGGGTCAAGTCACCAAGGGAGAAGCAAAGCGCAATTCTTTGAGTGCGAGATCTCAACCAGTTTGGGGAGTTGAAGCATCACCCTTCTCTGCACCAGTGCTCACATTACGGACTTACAGCAACCATTTGAATCGAGGCGGATACCTGCGACTATGCTGTTGGGGCGGTCCTTACTCAACATGGGCATCCGTTGGCATATCCGCGATTGAGACACTTTCCAACCTAGTCTGGAGGTATCCCACTTATGAAAAAGTAATGTATTCCATTATGGGAAGCATTAGAAGCAATGGAAGCATTACATTTGGGAAAGGAAACGGTCATCTACATAGACCACCAACACTTGCAGTTCATACGGACACAAGGGAAGTTCGCGGAATGATGCATACATCGGAAGTGTTCCACATACCTGCAACAGTTTCATTTTGAACATTAAGTACAAAAGGAAGCACCAATAATGTTGCGGACTACCTCAGTCGACCACCATGCATGGTGATAACCATTGTGCTCAAATCTTGTGGGCATAAGACTTTAGATTGGCCACTTCTCTACACAAGTGATCGAATTGACCACACATACAATACACTCTTGGAGGTAGAAATGCAGAGTTCCCAATTTTCACCTCCAAAATCATCTTGGCACACTCACTTGGGACACCTTTGTGTTCCTTTAAGCGGCGATGCCAAGATGATTTGGGAGGGCACACTACGATTCAGTTCAGCTGGGCATTTAGGGAGTCGAGAAAACCGTGTACATTATTGAAAGAAATTATTTGTATTGGTTGAACCTTCGATAGGATGTCGGAAGTACATCAAGTCCTACACTTGTGTCGTGCCAAACCGACCATCAAGGAAGCAAGGCCTCGATACTCGCTTCCCTACCCCAGTGTCAGGAATCCATCTCTATGGATTACATGTGGACCTTCCTTCTACTAAGCATGGAAATGGCCGTGTTTTTGTGGTGCGTCGGTGATTCTTGAAGATGTCCATTATGATGGCTTTCAAAGGAAGAATATCCTGTTGAAGCCAGACTTCAAACTCTTCTTTGAGCGAGTGTGGGTACACTTTGGGATCCCGCGGTCTATCATCTTAGATGGGATAGTAGGTTTCGGTTACATTTTGGTCCGGCTTAAATTGATGTTGGACACCAGCATCGACCAAAGTCCACAACTTTCCATCTACAAATTGATGGCGGAGACCCAGTGCGTCAACCCGGATGATGGTACACGTGCATTGCATGTACAATTAAAATAATCCACGCACATGGGATGAGAGCCTCTATGATATTTTAACCGACTACAATAGGGCTCCATAGCTCCACCGATCCTTAGCCTTTCAAATTGGGCTTGAAGTTGACCACTATATCCCATTGGCATAGCGTACCATTGTGGCTAGTCGGAAGATTGACTCATGTCCGGTCAGAGGCCCGGATAAGGCAAACAACTTCATTGAGCATTCCAACACATCCACCATGAGGTTCATGACATCTTGAATGAGCCGATGCATAAGTACAAGCGACATCGATCAACATCGGGTGCCACACAACTTCCAAATTAGTGATAAAGTGTGGGCTGCATTTCACTGATAGGGCCACCATTTGGACCCACCTTAAACTTCTATTTTGCTCCAATATACCGTTGGTACACCCCTCACCAAAGTTTGTAGGGAAAATTCGCAAGCTTCATCTGCTCCAATATGGGTCGTACACCCTCACCAAGGCTGTAGGGGAAAATTCATTTGAGCTCAACATTCCACCATTCCTTGGTCTGCACCCAGTGTTCAATGTGGACCACCTTCAGCCCTACTTTCCACCTCTACTAGACACATCCGACATGGCAGAACAACTCGCACCAATAGAGTTAAATCCAAACTGCATGGAACAAGCCAGAACTGATCAGATCAGGGATACATAGATCAAGCACACCTGAAAACAAAAGGAAAGCCTAACATGATACTTTGTTGCTCATGGAATGTCAGTCCATCTTCCCTTCCTTTGAATTTTCCAGATCCTCATTTTGGATTTCTCACAACCTATGTTTCTTTTGTCTCTGACTCACAACAAAAATAATCATTCGATCTCTCTTCACTAGATCTCTCTTCATAAATGTTTTGTATCTTGTCACAAATTTGTTTAGTTGTTATAAACTTCATTACCTTGACAATATCATAATCTAGTAGGCCACTCAAGATGACCTCCATTGATTTTTCATTGTTTTCACTTGACTCCTTCTCATCTTTCAGCAGAAACCATGGCATATTTTAATTAAATAATTAAACTAGGGGGTTGGAGCCTCCTTCTAGTTGGATATGGATAATTTGGGGAGTTGTAGCTTCCTTCAGGTTGGAGCATGTAAATAGGGGGTTGGTTCCTCCATCCATTTTGTGCTAGATAATTTTGGAAGTTGGTGCTTCTTGTGGATGTAATCTTCAAGATATATATATTAAAAAGTGTTATGTGGTTTTCTCCCATTTAGGTTTCCATGTAAAATTATTATGTACTGTGTATATGTGGTTAAATGTTTATGATATCTTGAATGGAAGAATAAGTGATAAATTGTTGATAAGTTGATGTTTATATGTTTTGATTAAAAATGGTTAAAACTGATCTGTATTGATTCAGCCCCCCTCTCAGTATTGGTGAATGTTCCAACAAGTGGGGGCACCACAAGCGCATGAAAGGAAACCGAATCTTTGCATGTGACCACTATTGGGTGCTTCAATTGAGATTGTTTTAGCTCCTACTCTCTTCTTTGTTCTAGGCATGACTCACTATCAATTTTCTCCCATCCCATCATTGACTGTTGGAAAGGTGCAAATCTACATTCAAAGGATTTATATTAATTATTCACTATTGAATATTATTATATGACTAATAATGATAAAGCGGCTTACATGAAAGCACGTGAATATATGAACATGGTTGAGTATTTAAGTTTGAAATCCATGCTCATGCATGAAGAAATCGATAAACAATTAGGCACTCTTGTAAACATTTGGATTTATCATTGATCAAACAAATGGAATGGGCAATCAAAACGACACTCAAAGCACACATGGATAAGGTTTTGAGGAAATAAACTCGACACAAATGGGCCACAACAATACAAGGTCCTAGTCCAACTTTAAAGTTTCAAACCATACATCTTTTGAACTTCTATCTCATACATCATTTGAGCCAATAATTTGGAAATTAGTTCAATCAAAGCACAAGGAATCTAGAAGTTGAACAAATATACTCGAGCTATGAAATTTAGACGTTGGTAAAAATAAAACTATGACATTTTCTGGGCATTGCTTATAAGAAATATTGTAAATAAATATTCTCAACAAATTTCATACATGGAGCTTCTATGAATAAATTGAGGTATGTCGAAAAGCTACATTTCCTTGATTTGTACCAATATTTGACCAACTCAAGGGGGGAAAATATTTTAGCAAGATCAACTTGAAGTCTGGGTATCACTAGGTACCAATCGAACCCTCTGATGTGTGGAAGTCTGCATTCAAATCCAAGGAGGGCCTTTTTGAATGGTTGGTCATGCCTTTCAGGTTGACGAATGCCCTGCAACCTTCATGAAGCTAATGGACGACATTCTGCGACCATTCACCAACTCATTTGTAGTGGTGTACTTGGATGACATTCTGATCTTCAGCCAGACTTGGGAAGAGCACCTCCACCACATCTGAGTGTCTAGAATGGGAAGTAGTTTCAAGGAGTTGCTAGACGAGTTTTTAAGCTCAGGAGATATAGCGGCGTTATGAGACCGCAGCCAGTGTGGCATAAGTCCACAGGGAGAGAGGACTCCACACCAGAAGTGTGTGGGAGCATAGGAGAGAGTCTGCGAGTAGAGAGCAGAGGAGACAAGGAGTTGAGACTCTGTTAAAGTCTGAGCTCAGGAACACCTTTGTAAAGAGGCATTTTATTAACACAAACAGAATCAGTTTTACCTGCATTTGATGGTATCCTAAAAATCCATCTGTAAAAGAATATACCTCATGTCCTCCTTCATTATCTAGCACTTCATCAGTAAATGGTGTAGGGAATGGGTCATGCAAACATGCATCATTTAGCTTCCTGAAACCTACACAGATCCTGATCTCTCATGTCTTCTTGTCTTGTACCACCATAGGACTAATCCACTCTGACTCTTCAACAGGTTCTATGATTCCTGCTTCTAGCATTCTGTCTAATTCAATCTTCACTTTCTCCTTATATTTAGGGTTCAATTTGTAGGGTCTCTGTTTGACTGTTTTTGCATTTGGTTTCAAAGAGATCCTCATCTCTCCCATGGGCCCTTTAATTCCCTTCATATCAGTGAACTTGGTTGGAAACAAGTCCTGATATTCATGCAGTAACTCTGTGATCTTGTCAATTGTGGCAGCTTCCCAATAATCTCCAACATTTGCAAGCTTTGGTGTTTTCTCTATTCCAATGTTAACTTTCTGGATCTTGATCAGTTGTCCAATGAAAGGTAGCTCGACCCCTGGTCCTTCTATGTCTCTCTGTCCTTTTGTTTCGATGATGTTCACCTTCTTAGGATCATCATCTTCATCAGCATTGATATTGTAATAGCCTTGCAATTTCTAAAGAGGTGTAGTCCATTCGTCCTCTTCTTGTTCCAAAGGGAGGCTAGGTGCCTCCTCAAATACTTTATGTCTTACAATCTGTAATGCTTGATCCACTATAGGATATTGGCTTTCAAACAAAAAGGTAATTACAAAGTTCTGAGTCATACCTTCCCAATCTGTAGTGATGAGGCGCAGTTCGTCTTGAAGATACCAATTGATAGGGGTTGTTTCTAGTGTGTTAATGAATTTTTTCACCCACTGCTCTTGAAGAATGTTGCTCCAAGATTCCTCGCAACTTCACACATGGTCCTTCGGATAAATTCAACCTATGTACCTAACTTCACAACCTTCTACTTGTTCTGAAAATCACGTTGTCATCAAAGTGCGACATTGCACCCATTCTGTAATGTTGTTCTTGTGTGTCCCCCACCATCTTGCTAGAGTTGCTTTCAAGGCCTCATCTAGTGCCAACAATATTTTTTGTATTGGTACAATTTCTTCAAATTCCAACAAGAAAGCTTCCAAATGATTTAAGCCATCAAAGGTGGGAAAATTACTTACTGTTGTGCCGATCCAATGAACTTATCTGGTTAATCTAGCACACCTCCTTGTAGATACTTCATACATTTTGTTCTGCCAGTTCTCCATTGCTTCTTCTAAATCTAATGAACATGCATTGTCACTTCTCCAACTTAGGTTCCCATCTATTCTAGGATTAATGTAATCTTGTTATCTGGTTGTTAATTTGTATATGTTTTATAGTTCATTTGCGCGGTCTTCTTGTCTGATGGGTTTTGTGTATCTCCAACCTTCATCAGGATCCAAAGGTGCAATGACCCTAAGGCCATCTCCTTCAAACTTCATTCTTCTTTTCTTTAAATCAACTACAGTGGAATTATTGAAAGCCCAATAAATTCTTAACAACGTGGGGTAAGGCCAACTATCACCAACTATCTCAATCACCTCGAAGTCTGCAAACGTCCTTACTCTGTCGATGTCCACATGGACATGTTCCAATCTTCCAAAGAGGCTTACATCTTTCTGATTAGCCATCCTAAGCCTAATAGGGGAATATATCAACTTAGGTTTTCCCATCAGTGCCTAGGTATGCTTCCTCATGACATTGACCTCCGACCCTAAGTCGAGGACCACATAGTCTATATCATACTCTCCAATTTGAGCATTCAGGTGTAGTTCCTTATTTGTCCTTCTATTTTTAGAGATTTGGTGTACAACTCTATTCAACAAGGGATCCACCTTTCCTATCTTGTACTGTCTGATTAAATTTTGTAGCTCTTGTACAACGCTTTCATCCTTTATTAAATTAATGCAAGTGAATAAGAATTCCATGAGTTTACTTACCTGTTTTCCTTCTCCAGGTGAAGCAGACTGATCAAACGCCAGAGGCATTCCACATTCTCTCACTTCTGGTCATGCCTTTGATGAAGAAGCCTGATTTCTCCCGAATTATTTTATTGCTTCCTCAAATATCTATTTCTCTCTCTTTGGATAAAAATAGTGTGTCTTCTCTGCATCTTTTCTGACTCCGGATTGTTCTGTGGTCTTCCCTGGAGTCACCTTGTCTTCTCCTATAGAAAAGCCTCCTCTAGTGATAACAACAACTCTAGGGTCCTCTCTGTGAGGTTCAACGTATATCAGTTGCACTTGCGGGTTCGCACCCTGTCTTTCCTTAAGCTTAGCTAGCAATGTTGGACATTCCTCAATAACATGTTCGAATGAGTTACAGTAACTGCATGTGGTACAAGGGTTCTAACAGTCCCTTGCCAAGTGTTCTAGCTGTGCGCGGTTATAATAGATGATTTTACCTCTATCTCGACCCATACCTCCTCCTCGTCCTCTTCCTCTTAATCCACCGCGAGGGTTGAAGTTTCCTCTTCCAGGGGAATGATACGATGTAGTGTTCCCTTCTTTTTGTACTTCACCTTGAATGTTGTATACATCTCTTGACCTTTCATGCATGATATCATAGGCCCTACAATCCCTATCATCATGCCCTACTAACTTGCAGAACGTGCAATACATATTTGTGGGTATCTGAACATATTTTTTCATGTAATATCATTCACCAGGGTGATGTCTATTTCTACATACCTCAAACCATGGTAGAGTAACTTGCTTCAAAGGGTTCATAGCTCTAGATGCCAAGTACTCGTGAAATAGGGGCAATGCTCCTTGTCATGGCCTTACGACTTGCATCTAATACACCAAATTTTTTCTCTTTTATCTTTTCCCTTGTCTTTCTTCATATCTTCGACCTGTAGAGATAAGATAGTTAGATGACTCAATATTTGACTCATACTTGAGCTAGATTCTCCCATACAGGCTAATTCTAGTTTCATGGCGATCTCCAATGCCTCAGCTTGTGAAGTGATATTCTCTTGCATCAAGGGGACTCTGATGTGTGGTAGGAGGGCAGCGATGAACCATTCTTTGTTTTTCTCATCCAGGATCTGAAAGCTCAAATGGCCTGTCAAGGTCTTAAATCTCTGATCAAACTCCCACACAGGTTCAACTACTCTCTGCTTGATTTCTTTTAGTTCTGTAATGCACTATGACTCTGATTTGGGTTTCTTGAATTCAATAATCAACACAATATTAATGACATTCAGTGTTTTAGGTGAAGCTCCTTGGACAAATTTCATGTACGACCTCAGTGCACGGTCTCTTAAGGTAGTGCTAAACTGAGCTCGTTTAATAGCTTCATCAATGACATTCTTAATACTCCATACAACTTCACATAGAAACCAGTGTTGATCATGATCTTCAGATCCATCTCCTCTAATGGTGGGTAACCTCATCTCATCTGCCATAGATATTCCTATATTTCCTAACTGAATAGGTATTGAACTACTTGTACCAGTGCTATGAGTGTTCTGATAGCTTAGGTTAGTCTGGTTACTTAATGTTGCTAAAACAACAGGAAGAATAATAGTACTTACTTCAGCAGTCTGTGCAGTTCCTGAAGCTTCTGGCTCTTCTTAGCGAACTTATTCAATCTGTCCTTCCTCTACCCAGCAGGTTCTGAATGATCTTCATCTGTCAGATCTGCCTCTTTTCCACTGTAGAATCCCTCTTCCCCGTAGTTTTTCTTAAACAGGTTCACGAGAGGAACTTCTCTGAATGCTCTCCCACTATTCGTATGTCTAGTCTTTGTGTCGCTTGTTATAACCCTATAATTTATAGGATCAACTGGTGACTAAAATGTTATCTCTTCAGTGTTTTTGTTTGTCAAATGATTTTTCATTCTGCAAATAATTTGAGAAAAGAAAAAAGAAAAGAAAAAGAAAAAAGAAAAGAAAAAGAAAGAAAAAAGAAAAGAAAAGAAAAAGAAAAGAAAAAGAATAAAAGAGGGCATAAAAGAATTTCAATTAGAGCCCCATGCAATAACAGTTGCTTGGTCCATACCTTTCAAGCATGTCCAAGTTCTTTTAAATTGATGTTGATAGGAATAGTGAATAAGCTTGGCTAAACTGTTTAATCTTAGCCAAGTGATCTAGGTTAGTTAGTGAATAAATCTAGCCAGACTGCCTAATCTTGGTCACATAGCCCCAGGGTAGAGTAAGTTCTTATCCCAACAGTTTAATCTGGGCTAATTGTCAAAGGAAGTTAGGTTAGAACATAGGGTAGTTTGCTTTATTTCAATAAACCAACTCGATGATCAACGTTGGACCATGTCTTGGATGCTTAAAAAGTTGGTTGTCTAACCCCTTGGTGATATGAACATATGAAATCTTGGGAAAACCCCACGATATGCACTTATCCTAAGTTTCTCTGGGCTCATATGATTTCATTCTCGTATTTATACACCGCTCATGTATCAACAACTCAGATGATCACGCCCAGATCTACGGTGGACAAGTCTTTCCGGACCCCC
>SNQJ01S0127171.1:0-12110 GCA_010110895.2 Picea sitchensis | reverse complement strand
GCTACTAAATTCAAATCTGAGAACATGTTTGAATTGGAACAGGGCTATGTGAATTATAGATTATGAACCAAATAAACAGTGCTGCAGTGTTTCTCTCCAGGCCTGTGTTAGAAGATGTCATTACGATCAAGTTTTCCATTTCTCGGGCACTTGGAAATATACCCCAGACATTGCAAGAAGAGGTAACTTGAAACACTTGGCGTTGGAATGGTGCCCTTCCAAAGATGGAAATACTGGGCTGTTGGAGTTAATGGGTTCATTTTTTATCCTGGTGGTAACGATTGTGTGCACAGTGCAGTGACGACAAAGATCTCAGTTTATAAACACTGGGAACATTATTGTTTCCTTGTTTGGTATGATGATGTTTGGTATGATGATCAAGCATAGGGGAAAGGGGCACTGTACAGACGAGAGGATGAAGTGGATGCATTGGCTTACCAATTTCACTTGGCCGAGTTCTGAGGTTCTCATGCAATTTTGAAGAAAGCACATGTCCGAGCCAAATGTTACCCCTTGTTTTGCACAGGGGTATCTCAGGGTTTAGATCTACACTTGACCAAGGTCTAAAGCAATTGCTTTTCTTTCAAATCAGAAGAATACATACTAGCAATCCAGTCTACAGGTGGCCTTAATTTTGTCACCAATTGCTATGGAATTTCTGGATTTATCAGGTTTTGAAGCCATATTATATGATACTTATAACAAAACGGATGCAAATTGGAGTTATATGGCCATGCCATCTATGGAGTCACTGGGAGTAGGGTAATTATGGTTCCACATCCTTCTGTACGAACGGCATGTTCCGAAGATGAACACAGATACAAGAAGCTGCTATCTACTGTGGATCTTACCGGGGGCCTTTTTCAGCTACACATATCATGTTGAGTATGCAAGAGAATCTGTCGAATGATGAGATAGGGCAAGTACTTTATGAAACGATGTTTTTCTGAGATGAATTTTCGACACAAGGTATCGATGATGAGTGCCTTAACAACACACTTTGGACAGTGGTATTGGTTTCTGGATTCTTTAAGCAGGTTAAACTTTCAATTTCTGGGAAGCATTTTATTTTGACAAACACTGTCAGGCGCTCAAGATATTATGCTGGAACAGGGTACTCGAAACGGGGAGTTAATGGTAAAGGCATAGTAGCAAATGGTGTTGAAACAGGACAAATTGTTTTGAAAATATCTCGGGTACAACACCGGAGGCCAATACCCTTTATTGGTCTCAGGGAATTTCATACATAAACCTAAAAGCCTGATATTACATTGCAAAGAAAGAACCCAACTTATCATGCAACAAGACTCCACTTTGAAAACCTTGTAAAGAGATATGGAAATCCCATATAATCATTTTGAAGTTTATCAAGGCGTTTGAGAAGAAACCCCGAGAAACTGTTCTTTCTGGGGAGTGTGCCAATGCAATTGAGCTTATTAAGAGAGATCTACCTAAAGGAAGTCAGCTGAAGTTTAGACCTTGGGATATTCATGAATTCTCCAAAAAGGAAACAACTCAATAAACATTTTACAACTCTTGTCAAAATTGAACACTGGAGAGTTGGATCTCACTGGATTCCATTACAGAAAGATAACACCTGATTTAAAAATAGAAAGGGGAACATCAAAGAACTGGCTAGTATGGACAAAGAAGACGATGACAAGAGTAACAGTGAATGGTCACAGTTTGTACATTCACATCTACTGGGTGCCGTTCTATTTGTGCATGGGTGTGCCACATGGGTCATAGAGTTGCAGAAAAGATATAAGGAAGGGTTGTAATGGATTTTTTATGGCATACACACGGGTTTCGATCTTATTTACACAGAAAATTAATTCCCTGAATATGCTTCTTAAAAAATATGAACCGTGCTCACCCTTGGCTAACGCATCCCTTGCATTTCATCGTCCCCAAGGACTTGGGGACAGCAGGACGTGGGAAAACTCAACACATTCCTTGCATTTCCCCGTCCCCAGGGACTTGGTTACTGCAGGGGATGAGGTAAACTCAATATGAAAACACAATTGTTAGAAAGGGTTAGACAATATTGAGAGGAGGGTGCAGTACAACCTTAAGTGAACTAAGATTTAGTTCCACCCAGCGTTTGGCTACCAACACTATATGGCTCTGTACTTAGACAACTGAATGGTGATATTCTGGCTATATATAAAAACAGGCTATAAAGTGCAAGACAAATTAAAAGAACCAAGAAACCGTGCTTGTGAAAGTAATAAGATTTGGATACAATATTTTTCTTTTTGACTTGATAGTCATATTAGTAATAATGACATAAATTTAGATATAATATCTGGATAGCTAAATATTAATAATAATCCTCTTAAGTATTTTAGATATATCGTTGGTGACCTTAAAAACATTATAATTGAAAATATTAAATTAATAATTATGATTTTGGAAGTAAATTTTATTTTGGTATTTCCATTGAAACTCCTGGGTCTACCGAATAGCTGTACTTGGTCTACCAAATAGCTGGACTTATCTTTGTGGTTTGGTTCACTGAATTTTCTGGTTTGGAAGGAGATTCATAAATTTAATGAATGCCGCTGCAAACTCATGTTACATAGACTTGTCACTTCACACGTTTGGTTCTCACCATATTTCCGTGATACTCCCATAGGCTATAAATGGAATATCAACGTGATTCGTGGCTTATTCTGTTTTGTCGACAGGGAAAAATCCTGGGAACTTGACGTTTATTCCCGAAGTGGGTTTAAAACCGGAGAAACCCAGTAAGAAGGCAGACGCTGGGTTCGAAACGGAGAAACCCAATTAAAAAGACGCAGAGACCAACCCAACTTAAAGAAATAATCAACAATAATACCATATTAAATGATGAATCCTCATTCTTGATGATACTATGTCTATATCTAGAGTGTTTGTTATTATTCTCATTATTATTATTATTCTAAGTTTATAGCCAAACCCTCTTTATGATACGGCGGCGTTGTAGCGTGTTCATTTGGCAGCGGCTTTAGCAAACCTAAGGGTTAAAACGGCATKCTCGTAGGCTTTAGATCCATTAGATGACATTAAATCAGGATGTTTGGACACAGTTCAATAACGATATTTTTGGTCTCATTTCCTTTAACATCACGTGTCCGCACGTTTCATTAAATAAATATGACAAAGAATAAAGAAGGCGTACAGGTGTGTGGGAGTGGATTTACTTCAGTGAATGGACAAAATGCTGGAGCTGCCCACATCTTGTCTCAATCACTCAACAGTCTGAGGAGAAGGTTCCATGCTAAATAGAAACTCTGTTGTGAACGGAAACTATGGAGTAACAGAGTTTGATTTTAATTGGGCCTCTAATGACCCAAATCTACAATCAGGTTAAGAACATTCTATTGGATTTCTCGTTTCGCTCTGGAGTGGATGGCTTGAGATAAACGATGATTATGATCTTCATAATGTTCAGAAGAAACGCCTATTCGTAAACGTTGTGGTGTGAGGTTGCCTTGGACTGTACTGAAAAATTTACACAAGCAATTAACATGCTAGCTGTAGCATGTAATAAGACAAGCACCAGCAGTTTAAGAGAGCTCGGGCACTAACAAGGGAACAACGAATTAGCAAGAAGGATATAGTGTGGTTAGCACTGTGGTTTTGGACCAGCGAACCAAAGCATCAAATAACAGTGCTCCAACCAAAGAGGACTCGATTTGCATGTATGGGCTCAATCCAGGCTTAAATCGGACTGCTCGTAGGCTTAAATCATCCTTCTTGTAGGCTTTAGAGGATATTGTAAAAGAATCCAAGAAATCACCAAATAGTTATAAAAAAATTAGATCTGGAACTGTAGACGATATTTGCAAATAGACATGACTTACTTCTTGTATACAGGAATATCAGGAATATTATTCCTTAAAATTTAATTATATAATAACTTTGGTAAAGAAAAACTTCAAAATCAATATTATAAGCACTATGTCACATATATTTAACCTACCTCCAAATAATTTTTTAATAGCACTGTGATTTATTTTCCATGAAAAGAAACCATGATTTTCAAAATTAATTTTATACAGAATAATTTTAGATGAAAAAATAAAATTAGTCTTTCTTTTCGAAAACAAAAACTATAATATTATCCATATCTGAAGTAACTTTGATCAGGTCAAGGATCCATTGAATCATGTTCCATCGGAGTTCAACTGCACAAGTCCTTATTTTATATATATGTTTTATGCATTGGATATTGCAACGCCCGCTAGTCTGAGACTTTGAGACTTTAAGTCTCAAATCCGTGTATGTGATCGTCATCATGCTAGCTGTGAACAAAAATCAAACAAAACCTATACCTACAGTTTCAATTATGGGGAAATTCAAATCTCTATGGCAATTGCATTTTACAAGATTGGTTCTCCAACCTACACCAAATCTATACAATAAATTCTTTATATTGATTTACCAATCAATTTAGTTACCCTAATTAAAACGAAACTCTAATGCCTCTTTCTGCTCAGATTATGTTAATGAACTTCAAAAGAATATTATTCCCTAAAATTTAAGATAATAAGTTCCTTAAAAGCAAAAATTCAAAATCAATTTTAAGAACACTATGAAACATATATTTATTAAAAAGTATTGTGATTTGTTTTCTTTAAAAAAATAAACCACGACCACTTGTAAAATTAATTTTACACTGAATAAATTTCAAAGAAAAAAATGAAATTAAACTGAAAACATAAAATAAATACCTGAAATAATTATGATCAGGTCAAGGATTCATTGAGCCTTGTTCCATCTGAGTTCTCGTAACCTCAACCTCACGAGTCCATATAATTTACAATTTAAAAATCCATATAATAGATCATCTATGCACACTGGATATTGCAACGTCCGTTACTCTGAAACCTTTACCGATGCTTAATTTACAGTGCACCGGTCGTCATCCTGCAGACATGTTGAAAAGCAAATCGTTATTGCCTACTATCACTGCTGCATTTTAAAATTCATTAATCTGATTCTCCCACCTACACCAAATCTATAAAATAAATTCTCTCATCATGATTCTCCCACCTACACCAAATCATGATTGAACAACGGATTTACTTACCCTGACATATTGATGTACCAGAAGCCATAGATTTTCTTCCAATCATGCCATAATATGAATATGACCACCATACAATTTTAAAAAATGAAAACGAAAAATTAAAAACAAAATATGGTGCACCATAAAAACACAGAAGTAAAGTGATATGCAAGTATAGCTCTGCATGCAAAAACTAAGAGAGCCATAAAAGAACGGTGAAGAAATAATTGAAATCGAAAACATATATAAAAAAAATCAAATAAAATCGTCCATCATATTGGCAGCGCATGAAAGGAAAATGGTAAAGACGGAAATAAGATCAATCGATCCATGCCTTCTTGCATTTAAATGAATGGAATGGTGAATGACCGTTGGCACAATGGAGGGAGGGAGCGGCTGCTTTTGCTGAGAAATAGAATTTGAAATGGAGCGTTCTAGAATCCTCTTAACTGTGGCAGAATTAAACGTTGCGTTGATTGTCTTACGGTGGTGGAGTACCGTCTCCGCAGCCTAATTTGGTCGGAATTTCACATAGTAGGTTAAAATTTATGAAGGCTTCCGGCCTTCGGCTTCCATCATAGGAAGATATATAAAGTTGCCAATACGATATCCACGAATAATAATCATGGAGAGTAATGAAAAAACATATTTGTCGGAAAACCACATTTTAAGAAAAAGCATAACATAAAAGCCTGGCGAGTAGGAGATTGGTGGAGTAATAATATACAGAAAACTGCCATTTTGACCTCCTGCCAATTTGTTGACCAGATAAAATTATAAAGAAAATGTCACATCATTATGGAATATTGCCAGGAATAAACTTGAAAATGCCTCTGAAATGATTATACTATATACATTTAATGGATGTTTGAGGTTTATCTGTATTTCACTTTTAAAAATACAGAAATAAGTATTTATATTATAGAAATATTTTAAAATGTTATTAGAGTAGATATAGAAATATTTTAAAATTTTATTACCGTAGATATAGAATTTAGAAATATAAATATTATAATAAATCAATCATTATATTAATATAAATTATTATAAAATGAAATAGTAATATTTCTAAAAAAATATTTATATAATAAAAATAATTTATATTACTTTCGTATAAATTAATTATCATACAGTGAAATAGTAATATTTTTATAATAAAAATAAATTATATAAATTATCATAAAGTGAAATAGTAATATTTTTATAATAAAAATAAATTATATAAATTATGATAAAGTGAAATGGTAATGTTTATATAAAGAAATATAAAAATATTTTTAAGACATAAATGGAGTAATAAATATTTTTTTAAATAGACATGTAAAAGGGTAATGCATAATACTTGTGTAGTAGTGACCGTGAAATTACACTTTAATCAATTATTATATTATTATCTCTATGGTGCAAGGGATATAGTATTTGATTTGCCATTTGATTATCTATTAATTTGCTTTTGATTAAAAATTTATTTGCAATAACTAATGTTAAACATTGAATGATTTGTTTTTCTAAAATATGGTTCGTTAATATTTTTTAGATGTTATCGCAAGTTTCACGTCTTTTAATGTTTAGTATTAATGGGTTTGGAATTTTGGCCAATAGGATGAGAGAGAATAAAATGATGTAAGACTCTAGTGTGAGCTATGTTTACTACTGAAACACATTTAGAGGAGCATAGTATCAATAACTCGGTGTACTTTAATCATGAGATGTATGAGATTGGTTTGTTCCCAAACATCTGGATTTGTGCAATGGCTGCAATGGCTTCCAACTATTCCTAACCTTTGGTGCTTATTTGTTAACCTTGTGACAACCCTTTTTCTATCCACACGATCTTCTGTTTATCCACATGACCAAGTGTTATAACCATGGGCTTCAATTATTGGCAACACGACTATCGCGTTTAACACTTACACAACAATTAAAAAATGTCGATATGGTGATATCTGATATTGGCGAGAACCGTTGATCTGGAAGACCTCGGATCAGATCTTCACCATCGATTCTTTAACACTATTACAAAGGGTTTTTCCCCCGGGAACCATGCGGAAGTTGTTGACGGGATATTTCCTTCATGATTTTGGGTTGAAATCATAGAAAATCAAGACTGTACAGAGAAGATAGAAATCCCCCCTCCAGGAAAAGCACGCAAAATTAAAAGAATAACTACTTTACAAGGAGAAGTTAGGGAAGGAAGAGGGAGAAAGGGTGCACCTTAAGTCTCTCGTTTGATGTCGATCCCACTCCTTTCTCTTAACGAGCTCCTGATCCTTTGTTGGAAACAACTTACAAAATGCACACAATAGAAGAGTTGCTACGAAGGTAGTTACACGATCAAAGGGTATACATGTCATGTATCATATTCAAAGTAAACTTAATAAGAAAAAACATACAATGAACACATGATAGGAGGGAAAAAAAAAACTCTTCTATTATCACTAAATCAAAAAGGTAAGTTGCAACCTTGTCTTGCCTTTGGCATCGCCTCGAAGCCAACTGTCTGGATTCCTCTAAGAATCCCTCAAGCATCGACTTAGTCACTATACTCTTTATTGGATGGCCCAAAAAGGGATAAGTGTAATATACCTTAATTTTGACCATAAATAAAAAATAAAAAAAATTGTCTTCTCCGGAACATTAATCCTAATTAACTCGATAGATTCGTTCTTAGGATAAAATGATCATTTTCTCTAGTATTAAACTCTGATAAGTTTCTTATACTATGGTTACCCATTTTAATCAGCCGATATATAGGTGTCCAGGTCATGCTAAGATAACCGTCCATTACTCTAACATTTATGTAAGTCCTAATCTTCCAAACATTTATATGTGTCATACTATACAGAACTTGGACTATGGAGGACTTAGGATTCATGATCCCAAAATTATTTCTTACGCAAAATAATTCTAAGTGTGGAGAGGAGCAAGGATTCGTGATC
Source organism: Picea sitchensis (assembly GCA_010110895.2). Lineage (NCBI taxonomy): Eukaryota > Viridiplantae > Streptophyta > Pinopsida > Pinales > Pinaceae > Picea > Picea sitchensis. The sequence continues at coordinate 4,112 of SNQJ01S0127171.1, read as the reverse complement.
GACGATATTGAGAAATCATTCCAACTGTTGGATCTCGGAGCAGGAGATCCATCGGATCAGAACCTCCGCGTGGTATCGCATATCGGGGGTTCAAAGGTTAGAAGCATTTCTTTTCGACTGCAGAAGTTGCGAAGTGCCAAACATCGAGGGCTCGTGCGACACGTGGCACATTCGTTAGGTGGGGACCGCGCGGTTGATAGGTGGCGCAAACATATAGCGCATAGAAAAGGTGGAAGTAGGCGACATGTGGCGTACACGCGTCACCTTGGAAGGAGTCCACCCATCACTGACTTATCGTGCATTCGGGTTTCGCAAAGGAGGAGCACGAGGGTTGAACACTCCAACTCGCGAAGTCGCGAGTTGCGAGTAGTGCTAATGCTTAGCCTAGCCCACAGTTATATGTAGCAGGCGCTAGCGAGGAGGAAGCCATACCCGTATTGCATCTCGGGTATCGGAGGTTTGGAGTGCAAGAAGAGTTGAGGGTCTTCAACTCACGAACTCGCGAGATCGCGAGTCACGAAAGGCGCTTGCATTAAGGCCTTGTTTATGGTCACATCATAAAGGAGTTGGAGAGAAGGAGTCTATTCTAGGTGGCGCAGGCGCATTGTACTGGTAGAGTCAACCGCTTGTTGACTTTCGTCGGTGGAGTTTTCATGGAGGGATTGTGGATTGTGTAAATTGAGGTTCCAATAGGGACTCGAGGGATCCTTTTCAGCTCAAGGAGAATTTAAAACGATCATGAGCGGATCTCGACCATCCTTTTCATGGGAAAGGTACTCGGGTTCCTTAACATAAACCCTTCAGGATTTAATCGTCCCTAATGCAAAGGTCGAAGTTTTTCCTCGGTCTGGAATTGTAATGTACCCAGTTTGAAGTTCGATTCTTGTTTGGCAAGGAAACGATCATTATAATAATCTACCATATAAACTATTTATAATTTCCTCAGCTGCGTAGTTTCATACCTACCCTAAATCTGGGCTCGAACTTTTTGCCTGTTTTTAATTAATGCAAGATTCAAGACTCTTCTTCTTTACATGTCGCATAATGAAAGTAGAGTAATACAAAATGGTTAAATTCTAACTGTCAACGGTATTCCGATATCAATATAACTTCTTGAAGCAGACCATTTCATTGTACTTTCGATTCTAGCATCGGATATAATATATAAAAAGGGGTTCCATATTTTTAACTTTCAATTTCATCGGTATTTACGCATCTAGCATTTCGTTTACATGTTGTTGATACATACTATTGATCAGTATATGATTCATATAATACATGAACAAACATATATAATATTAACTATTTATGTTGTAGATAGTCCACTTTCGGTTTGCTGTGACGCCTATACAGTTTCCAAAATAATATATATGTATAATATATAAACATATATATGATCCATAGGATTCGTGTTGTCTCGTATTTCTCTTCAATTCCAAGTTATACTAGAAAGGAAGTCTCTGCTAAGTGATACGATTTTATGAAATTTAATTACAGAGATACACCTAAACGTTTATATATGTACAAACTTACTCAACTCTGATTATTCATAGATAGATCTGCTTAATATTTCAGTCACATAAATGAACATATGCCTATAAATAGATCTGTTCCTTTCAAGCACATTTATACACAGATAATCCTAACTAGAATTTCGATTACAGAGTTAAACATATCATGTAGATGGATCTGTTCTTTCAAGTTCATTTGTACATAGATAGTTTTGCCTAACATTTTAGTTTCAGGAGGAACCATTCCCAGAATTTAGTCTTTGATTATAAATTTCATACTACGAACATATGTCATCCATGGAATTATTTCAACTTAGCACAATTAGATGCATAATTTCAGATACACAAATCATTCAAACAAAGCAGGAGAAGATTTACATATCTAAACCAGTGCATGGGAAGACAAAGGGAACAACCACGTTCCTCCCAACCGTAGAATAGGGCAGCCAAAATCACTTGCTCGATTCACCCCCTAGCCTGACGATAAATCCATGAGGGCAAACTTGCAAAACTTCTCCTCAGAAATGTCCTTCAATTCCAATAGATTCCTCTTGCCTGACACTCACTCAGTAGTGTTCATAACAAGAAGGAAAAATCAATAGTCTCATTTCCGAGCATACTTGGCAGCGTCATGCCTCCTCACATATGCTATTTATCAATTTGCCTAGTTCTTTTCCCTCCCTTGGGAATTTTCACAGCTTTCTAAATCCCTGATTTTCAGGGGATGCCAATGGCCAAATCAGTAATTTGCCACTTGTAATAATCAGCGTAGAGGTAGTTCCAACATGTTCCCCACTCATGGAATTATGGTCAGCTGATTTTAACATAGTTGTTCCATTTGTCCTCCTGAAATCAATATAAATATTTTGTTTTTATACAAGTGTCATAGTCAAATAGTTAGTTGAGTCTAATCAGATCTCAACCCAACAATCATAATAATTAATTACAAATATCAAATTCGAAATTCGGAATTGCTATAAATGGCAAAAATTTTCCAAATTCCAATTTACTAAAAACAGAATAAATTTCCAGTAAATTTAAATTTCAAAAAATATTTTATTTTTGGGGATGTCACATCCTTTCCCCCTTCAGTAAAACACTATCCTTAGTGTTCATTCCTTTCTTGGAACAAGATTGGATGATATTTCCGCAAATCTCCCTCCAACTCTCAAGTGGCCTCCTCAGGACTAAAGTGCTTCCATTGCACCTTTACCTGAGTGACGACTATGTTCCGAAGTGTTATTTCTCTCCGGTCCAGAATACACAGGGGTTCCACCTGGAACTCGCCTTCGGGTTCCACCTGCACCAAGTTCCAATCAATCTTATGAGTAGGGTCATGAATATACTTTTTTAGCAATGAAACATGAAATACATTATGAATTCTTATATTCGCTGGAAGTGCAAGTTGATATGCTACGGGTCCAATTCGAGCTAGTATCTCGAAGGGCCCACAAAACCTGAGTGCCAGTTTGGCACAGTTCCCTAACTTCAACGAGATTTTTCGGGCTTTGACCTTCAAATAAACATGGTCTCCCACTTGAAATTCCAAGTGTCTTCTTTTCTGATCTGCATAGCTCTTCTGTCTGTCCTGTTCTTCTTTCAAGTTCTATTGTACCTTCCTTACCATGTTCTCCATTTCTTGGAGCATCTCTGGTCCAACCATGAGTCTGTCGGTCGGGTTATCCCAGCTAATTGGAGTCGTACACTTTCTGCCATACAGTATTTCGAGAGGGCTTAACTTAGCCGAAGTTTGGTATCCATTGTTATACGCAAATTCTACCAAGTGTAGGTAGTCTTCCCACTTGTTCAGTTTTGTTCTTACATACATGCAGAGAATATCCTCTATGATTTGGTTTGTCCTTTCGGTCTGTCCATCCATTTGTGGGTGATAGCTCGTACTGAAATTCCAGGTAATGCTAAGATAACCGATATATAGGTGTCCAGGTAATGCTAAGATAACCGTCCATTACTCTAACATTTATGTAAGTCCTAAGCTTCCAAACATTTATATGTGTCATACTATACATAACTTGGACTATGGAGGACTTAGGATTCATGATCCCAAAATTCTTTCTTATGCAAAATAATTCTAAGTGTGGAGAGGAGCAAGGATTCGCGATGGACGATATTGAGAAATCATTCCAACTGTTGGATCTCGGAGCAGGAGATCCGTCGGATCAGAACCTCCGCATGGTATCGCGTATCGGGGGTTCAAAGGTTGGAAGCATTTATTTTCGACTGTAGAAGTCACGAAGTGCCGAGCTCCGAGGGCTCGTGCGACACATGGCACATCCGTTAGGTGGGGACCGCACGGTTGATAGGTGGCGCAAACATACAACGCACAGAAAAGGTGAAAGCATAGTTTTAAAAACCGGTCTAACCGGAACCGGAACCGGCCGGTTTGACCGGTTTGATGGTCGACCGGTTCGAACCGGTCAATAAACCGAACCGGTCGACAGGTTTATGACCAAACCGGTCGGTTTGGTCCCAGAAACCTAAAACCCTCTAAAACCCCCTAAAACCTAAAACCTAAGTAACAAGTTGGAGTTGTAAGGTGTTTTGGTGTGCAGCTGAGGGTAGTAATTAATGGTAATGTTAAAT
>SNQJ01S0127170.1:41037-58562 GCA_010110895.2 Picea sitchensis | reverse complement strand
TTAAAAATTTACTTTGTCCTTTATGTTTTCCTAAGCTTCATTAATTACCAATTAGACTCAAGAATTGGGTATTACAACCATTCACTTGTTTGGATCCATTTCAAATCATACCTCCCCATTGAGAGACTTTTTGGCCTCCAAAATCTTAGAGGAAACCAATTTGGATCAATGTGACTTTTGTCTATTTCTTTGAAACATGGCTCTAACTCTATCTTTGGCTTTGGCTCAGTTTCTAGCTATGCCTATGGATTTGGTTACAATTATTTCTCTAGCTCTGGTTCTTGGCTCTCTCGATATCATAGTGCTGAAGTTTACACAATATCTCTCAGCTCTAATCATATCTCTCATCCTTCGTCCTCTTTCTTTGATTTATTTGCTTGATAATTCTTCTAAGTGTTGGTGCACGTTGAGTCTTTGCACTTTCCTCATTTCCCTTTCTGCAATCTACTACAAGAAGGATGGAGTGGGACTGTGCTTCTTTGTTCCTTTGTTGTTTCTCTTTCTTTGAACGATCGGGCCAACTCTTCCATGTGATTTTCCATCACAAATGTGATATTGTTGTTCGTGGCCTTTTCCTTTCTTCCATTGAGACCTAGGAATTCATGCTTAACCCTTTTTTGAACTCCAATAGAGATTATGATGCATTGTCTTCTCTTTCCTAGCACTTTTCCATTGTATCCCATCCACCTTAAAAAATTTGAACCAATTCCCTTAGTATGCTTTTCAAAATCACCAAAATTCTCTTGAGAAATGTCTAAGGAAGGTGAGCTTACTAGACTTGTCTCGGTCATGGTGATGGCTTCTATAGGGGAGATGGAAGGTGGCCTTTATTTCTTGGTCTCTTGGACAACTACTTGTATCTTTTCCAATGCTTCTTCCTTCTCTTCCAACTCTAACTATAGCTGAACCATCATGTAAATGAGCCTATCCTCCTACCAACTATCCATCGAAATGACCTTCTCTCCCAATTGCATAAGTTGAACTCTACTCTTGTACCAATTTTCCATAATAGTTGTAAGGGAGTCTTGAAATTCATCGGATTTTTTTTTTAGCAATGGAAATAGTCTTTTTGAAGTCTCAAGGTTATTTTTCATTTCTTCCATTCTCCAGTCAAACATTTAGACCTTCTCCTTCAAGTGTTTGTTCTCTTCTCAAAGCTGGACATTGATGGCCTACAATTCTTCCAACCTTTCTCTCTTCACTTTACTCACATTGAGTCTACTTTCTCTTCAAAGTTCTGACAACTGCATCATGGTCAAGGATTCAACTGCTTTGATACTTTATGATTAGTAAACAAGGGACTTATAGCCCACTTGATTCACAAACATGGATACTTTGTGGTGTTTGATTCTTCATCACTTTTCTCAATTGTATATAGAGGTCCCAACTTAGAATTGCTTACAAGGATTGTGTTCTTGGTGCAATCTCTATTTTAAGTGCCAATTGAGAGACACCCACTCAAACTCTATTATTGCAAAACTTCGGCAAGCACTTTAATTCCTTTACCCACAAATGTGACTTTATATGTGTGTGTGTGTGTGTCCCTTTTTCACAACTCATCTAATTTTTTTTTCCAACCAAAGCCTTAACACTCCAACAACAATGATAAAACTCCAACATTAAAATATAAAGATAATCAACAACTTCGTTAAATGGTACCTTTAGCTCAACATTAACACAATTATATAATTGTCAATTTTGGCCACAACCTCTATTCTCATGCTACAACAATCAAAGGTGGAATCAATTTTTTCAATCTGACCAAGATCTTAAGGTATAAGGCTTGTGAGTGGCTATGTTACATTTGGTGTATATGGCTATGGTCAACATCCCAAGATCTTGACCTAGTGAAAATGATGAGTAAATTCAACCCATATGAACTATGGGGACTTGGAAAATAACATGTGATGTGATTGTAAACTTTACAAAGTAATCCCCTTGGGATTTTGGAGGTGTCCAAGGTCTTGTGGATGGTTCCACTTGGCCATCGTGATATCAACATTAATACCATCACTTTGAATGTTATGTGTTCATGATAATGCATCAACCATTGCCAATCATTGATTAAAAAATCGATAGTGGAGATTCTTGCTTCTTGTTTTAATAGAGGAATATCTTACTTTGTTGAGTCATTTTGACCATTCCCTTTAACTCTTTGGGTAAGATATACTTGATTACTAATGGTATTTGGTGGCCGAAGTATTGGCTCTACCCTAAGTTATTTGCATGGTTGTTTATGGTTCTAGAGGGCGCCTTTCCCTTTGCTACCTCTTACTATTTGGAAGCTTGTATTGTTTCGTTGAATTCTACCCTCATTTACTCATTATATGAGACATTTTTCCTATCCAAGCAAGGTATGAACTATATCAAATAACACACATCTTGCATGGTATGTTTGTTGGGTGTATGCAGTTAGCATTGAAGGTTTTTGGTCCTAGGCTTGTGCATGTGTTTGCAATCTATTAATGGAGATCAATCCTACCATGGATTTGGCACCAAGTCCATTGAGCCCAAGAAATATAGACAAGGTAAGCTCTAGGAAAGGAAGAAGTGTGGATTTTCTTTCCACTCTATGATGTTTTCATGGTAACTAGGTTGATATAAAGCTACATTAAAGCTATGTGTTCTTTCCTAGCCTCCATTTACCAATCAATTCCTTATTTTCTATTCTAGGTATGAACCTTTTTTTATAACCTCTATGTATCTTATCATTTTGCAACATATGAATATGTGTAGAGACCAAGATCTACTTAACCTCTTTCATTACTTTGTTTATGATTATGAGCATTGAAATATGCAGCTGAATTGATGTCAATGACCTTATTTGAGAGGGAAATCTTGTGAGGCGTGAAGCCAATATTATGCACTATCCAGACCTCACCACTGAATATATATATATATGCCTTCCGCATTTTGACTTCCTTTCACACATGTTTAAACGCAAAGCTTTATTTCCTTACTCTTCTAACAATGCATATGTTGAGGTTGATTCCCCACTATGTATGAATTGATTGGTTATGGTTTGAATGGTTATCCACCTAGCAATTAGATGGCATGTTGCTAGCATCAATGCGTGCATACATTTGTGTGAAATGTTTCGTNTTCTTTCCTAGCCTCCATTTACCAATCAATTCCTTATTTTCTATTCTAGGTATGAACCTTTTTTTATAACCTCTATGTATCTTATCATTTTGCAACATATGAATATGTGTAGAGACCAAGATCTACTTAACCTCTTTCATTACTTTGTTTATGATTATGAGCATTGAAATATGCAGCTGAATTGATGTCAATGACCTTATTTGAGAGGGAAATCTTGTGAGGCGTGAAGCCAATATTATGCACTATCCAGACCTCACCACTGAATATATATATATATGCCTTCCGCATTTTGACTTCCTTTCACACATGTTTAAACGCAAAGCTTTATTTCCTTACTCTTCTAACAATGCATATGTTGAGGTTGATTCCCCACTATGTATGAATTGATTGGTTATGGTTTGAATGGTTATCCACCTAGCAATTAGATGGCATGTTGCTAGCATCAATGCGTGCATACATTTGTGTGAAATGTTTCGTAGATTTTTTTCATTTATGGGAAAATTGGGGGGCATAATGGGTAATCTATTAGTGTTTTTCATGGTTTTTGGAATGATATGGAAACCTCCTTGAATAGATTGAAACCTAGTTTGAGACATGCATTTAAAACATGTTATAAATAATATGAGCACAAGGAAAAGTGTATGTTGTTCATGGCATTTGATACAATTTTAGTGCATTCCTCCATGAAAAAGAAATGAATTTGATTTCAGTTGATGAACATCTCACCAACCACTGCAGTATTTGCAGGCCAGGAGTAAGCTTCAACAAACCATACATTACAAGCAGATGGGATTTTTGTAGTACTTTCATCAAGTCAACAAATGTATGAATGGGAACACTAATAAGTTGGAAAACATGCTTTCAAGGCCACCCACATACAATATTATATCTTTGAAAACTCTTATGCACATGAAGCCTTTTACCCATAATGCATACAAAGAGGCATACACAAAAGATGAGGAATTTAAGGAGGTGTTTCAACAATTACATGTCAAATTTGTGTAGAATAAGGTGACAATAAGATTGATTATCATCTCCATAATGGGTTGCTCTACAATCTAGATAAGCTCTGTGTCCTTAAAGGTGAAATATTGCATCCTATTAGAGAGGCTTACACATCCAAGGTTGCAGTAAATTTTGGTGTTGGGAAGATAGTTTCCAACTTACAAAGGTATGTGTGTTGGCCCATAATGCAAAAAGATGTAGCTTGGTATATTAGAGGATGTGTACTTTGTTGTAGCAACAGGCTTAGCAATAGAATGCAAGGCTTATACCATCCCTTTCCCATACCCACTCAACCCTTGGAAATCATTTCCATGGATCTTTTGGGTGGTTAGCCAACAACTAGGAAGGGACATGACTTATATGTTTGTGGTAGTTGGCAAGTTCAACAAGATGTGCATTCTTATGCCTTGTAAAAAGACCATCAGAGCAAAAAAAGTGTATATTTTCTGATATACTTGCATAGAAGATCTAGCTAACGATGAAACATACACAACTTGCAATGGTGGATGAAGAGAGAAGACAAAAATGGAGAAAAGAATGAAATAGTTTATATTATCTGAATAAGAGAATGCTACAATACAAGTGATATACTTGGTTTGAAACAACTAACTCGCCATAGTATCCAAGCTAATGTTTATTAGGAGTGTTCTAGAGAGATGTGACACAAATTGGCAGTCACCGAAGTCAACTGCCACCTAGTCCTAGTTAACTGGCCATGCAGACATCAGTTAACTAGCCAAACCGGAGTGAAATGAGGAGGAGATCACTCACACATGTGGAATGTGCCTTACTGATGATGATCCCAATGCAAGTGCACATTATTGGTGATGATCCATGTTGATGCCAAAAAAGCGCAGCATGGATCCCTACTTGCAAATAGGTTGCAATTCCTTATTATTTATATATAATTAATAATATACTAGATATGTGGGACCCCATATGTGAATGATGATGAAGGATGCCTCGTCTTTTTATGCGCTCATGTCTATTTTTTCATAAATGACTCTACAGTTTTAAAAATTTGAAACTGCTTTCCAAGCAAAATGGGCAAATGATAGGTTTATTCGCAATTTAATTCAAAAGGAAAATATGTTGTTTTAATGAGAATCTTGGTTTATTCTGCTACACATATATTTTGAGTGGTTGATTTAAACTCCAAGCATGGGATATATTTGGATATGGCATATTGCACTTATGAATTATTGTGATTATCATGGACATTGGTTAATTTTGAAGGGTGGAAAATACAAGCCCATCCAATAAATCCATTCAAGTTGTGTATTTAGGGAATGGATGCTTCCCTAGAGATGAATGTGGGACATATGATATGTCGTGTACTAAGTGTTAAGCGCACAAATAAAACTCAAAAAACTTTATGGAACGTGGCAAACTCGACTTTGAATTGAATTGTTGTTTGATAACTATAGTGGATTATGCGTTGGAGGTGTTAGTGCGCTCGTACCAGGCTATGGTTGATAGAGTTAGTGTAATATACGACATGCAATTACTGCATGTCGCTCTAACCCTACCTCGAGGTCGCCACCCTCGCTTGGTTTTCATTTTGGTTGATTGCTTGGTTGGTGTTGCCTCTATTTTTTTGTGCCTTGGAAGAAATAGTCGTGTTTGTGGTTTTCCCTGGCATTCTACATACAGGTATGAAATCTCTTACTGCTCCATCTATGAAATATAGCTATGCTCATAATTAAATCATAATGTTGTCTCTTGCATTTGCTTACAGACTGTGTTTTCCGAATTTTAATGCATGTGGGTATCAACTGTGTAATGGCATTTAAATGGAGTTCCTCCTAGTCGGTGTTTAAGTGTTCAAGTTGATTCATAGTCGAAATTTCCTTTCTGTTTGAATGACATTGCATCCAAAATATGTGGTTTTTCTGTTGTTATGTCTGTTAGAAAATAATTATGGAAAATGTTGTTTGGGTTTCACTCGTCTTTGGTCATTAAAATTCGAGGGTTTTCTTCTCCCTGCAATATAAAAGAATTGTTGTTTTCTTAATGCCATTACCCAGTCTTGAAATATTTGTAGCTCCTTCAAACTGTCTATCAATTGTTTGTATATATATGGGAATATTTTCTTGTGGCCACCATGAGGGGTCTGTGGAAAGTATGTTGTGATAAGAGATGGTTAAAATGTTCATTTTTGCAAAACCCTTGAACTGTTCGCCTTCGTGTTCACCCACACCTCAGTTCTTTATTGATGAGTCACAATTTCAAACTTTGAGCTTGATGTCTGTTATCAATGGTTAATCCAACATTGGAGAGGTTGGATATTCACATATTTTTTGTCATGTATCCATGGGGTTTTGTCGATTTTTTAAATGTATGATGTTAGAATAATAACACCAGGTTCACTGGGTTCTGAACCCAGTCTGTTACACAACAACTATTTAAGGTTGGTTGTTGGCTTATGTTGCGTTCTCAGCCCCATTACGCGTTGGATGTGGTATGTTTTTAGTTGTTGGAATGATTCTGTTGAAAGTCTATTATTAAAAGAACTCAGCAAATAAAAGAAATAAAGAGTGTACAATAGACAGTCTTGGAGCTTTCCTAGGGTTTTGAAATATCAATGTGTTGGATTTGACTTACTAAACAGAGGAAAGTTTTGGCAATTATTTTGATGATGACAATGACATTTTTTCATATCATTGCATGTAATAGAATAGTGATCGTTTTTCCCTCTCATTATACCATTTTTCGCTCACTATATTCCCCGCATCCTCCCAAATACATTAAAACACTTCATGTTCTATTATTATGAATTTAAAATTCTGTATGGAAAGAGAAAGGATTAATATAAAAGTTGGTTAACAATAGATTAAAATATCTTTTGACGATCTGATCGGTAAAATTATCCAAGTTTATCTTGATGATTTGATTGTTTATTCAAAGAACCAATTGGATCATTAGAAAAGTTCTCATGCATTGCAGAAAATTTGGCATTTCTTTAAATCCTTTCAAATCTACTTTTGGTGTCACGAAGGGAAAGCTCCTCGGTCATATTGTCTTTTATTCAAGAATAAGCATAGACTGCGAAAATATTACTGCAATTCTAAACCTCCATGCCCCCACCTCCAAGAAATAAGTGCATGTTAAGGTTTAAGCTATTATTATGTTTCTTTTCAATTTACTATATAACCATAGCATAGGTAGGATCACTGAGAGAAACACAATCACAAGATACGCAACATTTATCCTGGGAAACCCTCATGAGGGAAAACCTAGAAAAAACTTCATTAATATAGACATCCAATACAATGCCAAGAGAATAAACCAAACACTAGAGAATATCCTCCACTGAGCAATGTCTCTCTCTCTCTCTTCCTTCTTCCAGCAACTGGAAACTGCAGCTTCCTTCAAACTTGTGCATTAGATGAGTGAGCTGAGTGAGTGAACAAATGAGGCGATGGCTTCCTTTATTTATACAAACTGGAAGGTGTTGAAAAGGTGTCTCTTCACTAGGCAGGGCCGATTTGTCTTCTGAGTGGTTAAAATCACTTTAAATGGCATGGGGGATGACTTCTCAATTTGCATAATATATTTAGGGTTTGACCAATCCACAAAAGGGGATTTGGTCAATTACAATACCCGACATGATCAATCCACAAAATGGGATTGATCTAATGAATAATAACTCAATAATAAATATAAATCTCTTTGCAGTTATAATATTTCAACAGTTCAAGCTTTCATTGGCATTATCAATTTTGTTTGTAGGTTTGTTCCTGATTTTGTTGTCATGATTAAACCAATTCATAATCTTCTGAAGCAAGATCATTCTTTTGCTTGGACAAATGACGTTGAAAATTCTTTCCTTAGGATTAAGAAAGCAATCAGTTATGCATCGGTTCTGCCGAAACCGGATTTTGAGAAAGATTTTATCATATATGCCAATGCCACCGAGGAAGCAATTTATGCTATCCTCTTACAAAGTGATGACCAAAACAATGAAAACATGTAGCTTACATGAGCCAGAGTTTATCAAATGATTAAATCAAGTAATCTTATATTGAGAAACACGTTTTTTCTCTTGTTAAGGCTATAGAAAAATTTGTCCACTTTATTTTAGGAAAACATACGCAGGTAAGAGTCCATTTTCCTGTTGTCAAGTTTATGCTTTCACAAACGTATCTTTCAGGAAAACTTGCACATTGAATTGTCAAAATTCAGGAGTATGACTTGACGATCATGACTTCAAAGACAATCAAGGGATGAGACCTAGCTCTTCACTTATCTCAGCATCCTGAACCAAGTGATGAACTTGACGATCAAGATAATCCTCTTTCAACTCTATTTTATATTGAGAATCAAAATCTTGTTATATCTGAACATCCTTGGTATAAAAATCTGGTGTATTATTTGCAGTATCAAAAGTGTCCAGATGATTTGGACCCTCACCAAAGAAGGAGACTCTGCCTGGAAGCTTCCAAGTATATCATTTTAGGAGACTTTTTGTTTAGAAGGTATGTTGATGGTTTGCTACTTCGATGTGTAAATGATGAAGAAACACATAAATTATTACACGAAATTCATGGATCATCAGTTTTTGTCATTCACATTGGTGGCCATTTTTTTGCTAAGGATACTACTTTTAAAATCATAAGAAATAGTTACTATTGGCCTATGATATTCTGGGATTCTTATAAATTTGCAAAGTCTTGTGATAAGTGCCAAAAATTCGTTGGGAAAGAACGCCTTTATGCCATGCCTTTACAACATGTCCTCTTGGATTTCCCTTGTTCTAAATGGGGCCTAGACTTTATTGGTCCTTTCAACGCTCCATCTTCCGCAGGACATATATTTATTTTGACAACCACTGATTACTTTACTAAGTGGATCGAGGTTGTCCCTCTTAGACACGCACATGATGAGCAAGTAATTTATTTCCTAGAAGCTAATATCTTTTCCAGATTTGGCATTCCATTAGAGATCATTATGGGCAATGACCCAGCCTTCATTTCTGCAAAATTGACTCATTTTTTGGCTAAGTTAGGGGTCAAACATTTCATTTCATCTACTTATTACCCTCGGGGAAATGGGAAAGCAGAGTCCACTAACAAGAATCTAGTTAAGATCGTAAAAAATATTATAGAAGACAAACCTCACTAGTGGCACACGCTTCTCACTTATGCTCTCTAGGCAGATCACACAACCTCCAAAGAAAGTACAGGTTGTACTCCCTTTCATCTCATATATGGTAAAGAGGTTAGTCTGCCTACCGAGCTAGAGATTTCCTCCTTACGATTGGTGCTACAGATTGAAGAATTAAATTCTTCCAATGTTCCCCAAAGGATAAATACATTGTTAGCCCTAGAAGAACAAGGAATTTTGACTTGGAGAGCATAAAAAGAAGACAACAAACTGTTAAAAAGTATTTTAATAGACTGAGCAAAAGCTGTTGAATTCAAGATTAATGAGAAAGTCCTACTATGGAACTCATCCCATGCTGAGAGAGGAAGACACTCTAAGTTCCAAAAATTATGGCTAGGTCCTTTCAAAATCGTTTTTGTCCTAAGCGCAAACTCATACCTTCTAAATGATTTGGAAGAGCGATTGTTCTCTTACAGTACTAATGGTTCCCACTTGAAACATTATGTGGAACCAGCCTGATCATTAATGCTTGTTTAAAATGATTGTTGTATATAGTCTTTTGTTTTACTGTTTTCTTTTTTTACTTTGTTTGTTGAGTTTTTAATTTATGTTGTTTTGTTTTTCATAATTATCAAAAGTAAAGTCTGGATTAGTTTTTCCATAACAATGTCATTCTTTAAGTATTGTTGATCAATAAAGGTATACACAGTTGTCACGATGTCCTCCTTTTAGACAATGCTGAGATTGTTTTTTGCTTTCAATATTGTTGTAGGATAGTTGATTTTGTCTTCTTCCCTATTTTTGCTATCCCTTTCTTCCCTCCATCCCGAGATTCAAAGAGAATATCAAAAACATTGTCCTTGAAACTTTAAGAAACACTTTATGTTATGCCTTGTTCGAATGTTATGCATACAGGACCAAACCCCCTCATACGTACCACTTTCCATAAATTATTCCCAAAGTATCGTCTCATTAATTCCCTTAAACCATCTTTTCCCCCTGTTGCATAACTATTATTTCCAATTGTTTTTCAATCATCTATTTCTCTTGGTTTGCGAAACCAAAAACATTTTGGGTTCTAAATCTGTTGAGAACAGATTTCCCTATGGAGTCGCCAGTTTTTTACGCCAAAAAAGTGCAACATGGATCCTTGCCTGCAAATAGGTTGCACTTCCTTACTATTTATATATAATTAATAATATACTAGATAGGTGGAACCATGTATGTGAATGATGATGAAGGATGTCCCGTTTTTTTATGCGCTCATGTCTATTTTTGCAGAAATGACTCTACAGTTTTAAAATTTTGAAACCTCTTTCCAAGAAAAATGGGAAAATGATAGGTTTATTGGCGATTTAATTCAAAAGGAAAAGATGTTGTTTTAATGAGCATCTTGTTTATTCTACTGCACATATATTTTGATTGGTTGATTTAAACTCCAAGCATGGGCTATATTTGGATATGGCATATTGCACTTATGAATTCTTGTGATTATCATGGACACTGGTTAATTTTGAAGGGTGGCAATGCTTCCCTAGTGATGAATGTGGGACATACGATATGCCTTGTACTAAGTGTTAAGCGTGCACATAAAACTCAAAAAAAATTATGGAAGGTGGCAAACTCAACTTTGAATTGAATTGTTGTTTTATAACTATAGTGGATTATGTGTTGGAGGTGTTAATGTGCTCATATTGGGGTATGGTTGATAGAGTTAATGTAAGATACGACGTGCAATTACTGCACATTTCTCTAACCCTACCTCGAGGTCACCACCCTCTCTTGGTTCGCATTTGGTTGATTGCTTGGTTGGTGTTGCCTCCGTTTTGCTCGGCCTTGGAAGAAATAGTTGTGTTTGTGGTTTTCCCTGGCATTCTACATACATGTATGAAAGTTATTACTGCTCCATCCATGAAATATAGCTCTACTCAAAATTAAATCATAATGTTGGCTCTTGCATTTGCTTACAGACTATGTTTTTCCGAAGTTTAATGCATGTGGGTATCAACTATGTAATGGCATTTAAATGTAGTTCCTCCCTGTTGGATTTTAAGTGTTCAAGTTGATTCATAGTCGAAATTTCCTTTTTGTTTGAATGGCATTGCATCCAGAATAGGTGGTTGCTTTGTTGCTATGCATGTTAGCAAATAATTATGGAAAATGTTGTTCGGGTTTCACTTGTCTCTGGTCATTAAAATTCGAGGGTTTTCTTCTCCCTGCAATATAAAAGAATGATTGTTTTCTTAATGACATTACCCAGTCTTGAAAGATTTGTACCTCCTTCAAACTACCTGTCAATTGTTTGTATATATATAGGCATATTTGCTTGTGGTCACCATGAGGGGTCTGTGGATAGGTTTGTGGAAAGTATGTTGTGATAAGAGATGGTTAAAATGTTCTTTTTTGCAAAACCCTTGAAGTGTTCGCCTTCATGTTCGCCCACACCTCAGTTCTTTTATTGATGACTCACAATTTCAAACTCTGAGCTTGATGTTTGTTATCAGTGGTTAATACAACATTGGAGAGGTTGGTTATTCGCATCTTTTTTGTCATGTATCCATGGGGTTTTGTCAATTTTTTAAATGTATGATGTTAGAATAATAACACCAGGTTCACTAGGTTTTGAACCCAGTCTATTACACAACAACTATTTAAGGTTGGTTGTTGGCCTATGTTGTGTTCTCATCCCCATTACAAGCTGGATGTGGTATGTTTTTAGTTGTTGGAGTGATTCTGTTGAAAGTCTATTATTAAAAGAACTCAGCAAATAAAAGAAATAAAGAGTGTACAATAGACAGTCTTGGAGCTTTCCTGGGGTTTTGAAATATCAGTGTGTTGAATTTGACTTACTAAACAAAGGAAAGTTTTGGCAATTATTTTATTGATGACAATGGCATTTTTTGGGTATCATTGCATGTAATAGAACAGTAATCGTTTTTCCCTCTCATTATACCATTTTTCGCTCACTATATTCTCCTCATCCTCCCAAGTACATTAAAACACTCCTTGTTCTGTTATTATGAATTTAAAATTCTTTATGGAAAGAGAAAGGATTAATATAAAAGTTGGTTAACGACTCGTGTTGGAAGGTTGGATTTAGATACAGTCTATGTTACTTCTGCATTTGTTGAACAATATTTGTTTATCTTTCCCCATCCATGCTACCATTTTTTGCACATTATAAACCCCTCATATTCCCAATAGCCCTACCACTCCTTGTTCAAGTGGCAATTGATGATGAAGTTTGAAGGTGTTAATGGATGGATTGCATGTGTTTTGTGGTGAATAATAGAGCCAACTTTTTTGTTTTATTTAGGTAGAGTTCCATGCATGGATTGTTAAGATTTTTTCATGACAAGTTGGAATATTTCTTCAGGATGAGCTTTTTTAGCAGAGGTAGTAATGGCAGAGGCAGAGGAAATTGGCAGAGAGACCATAGAATGCCTCGGTTTTTAATACATTTTGATGTTAATCCACGAGAATTAAATCAACTCTTTCAAGATGGGTTCTTCAACTTAGTTGGCCATGGGATCCTCCAACCCCGACCTGAAAGACCTCCCTTCCAAGCACATCAAAACTTTTCTGGTATCCATGTTCCTCCTCATGTGTCAATGCAACCAGAACTGCCTATCAATGATGGTTGGAAAGAGATTTTCCACCATCTTGTTCTTCATCACAACGGTTGGCCTAATGCTTCTTTTCCATTACCCCCTCCTCCGCCGCCAAAGAATCAAATTGCCCAAGTTGATCATGTTGTCTCACCCATGAAGTCATCTCATGCTAGTAAGAGGTTAAAAACCGATGTTCCCAAGCATGTGGAAGATAAAGGAAAATGAGTGGTCACTGCCTCCAAATCATCCAAAGAGTCCTTTGAATATGTGTCTTCATGTCTTCATCTTAAGGATGATTGTTCTCACATTATCAGTGCAATCCAGACTCAAGGTTCCAATCAGCCTAAGGCTGCCACAGAAATATCAAAAGGGAACAACAGTGAAAAGAGGTCGAATGTCTCTCACAATAAATATGGTTGTTAATGATGATTTATGTTATTTTCTATTGAGGACAATATTTTTACTTTGACAATGTTTTGGACAGCATGGATATAATAACTTTTTGGATATGGTCATGTTATATTTTGTTGATATTTAAAATATTTGATCATAATTATGAGAACGAGAGTTACAAGGAGGTTATTTGAATCAAATGATTAAGTTTTATATTTCATGTTTGATGATTATTAAAAGAAATAATTGAGAGTCACAAGGGGTCCCACCTATTTAATTATTATTTAATTAAAACTCTTATTTATATATATTATTATTATTTGTCTCAACTAATTAATTAAGCTAATTAGATTTAACTAAAAAAAGGTAGTTGAACTACCATAACCTATTGAGAAGGAATAAAAGCTCAATGAAAGGAAGAGACAAGGGGAGAACTACAACCATAAGGTTTGTTCTACACTAATGAGATACTTTCAATTTTCATTCATTTTGAGTTTACTAGAAGGCTTAACCCTCTTGATGACAGTAGGGTCTTATTGAAGGCACCAGGATTCAAAACTGAATCACATATTTCAGCAGCTTATTTTAAAGGTGTATGATTTATCTTTGGCAGACTGTGTATTCTTGTTTGTTTATGAATTGAATTTCATGACTGATAAAGAATATCTTGTAGAGTCAAATGGCAACATTTTGTGGCAAGTTGATCCAGATCTTTAGCTTCAATTTTATTTTTGTTGTCAGAGTTTTTTTATATGGTGCCCATCGAAGGTTTCTAAATCTGACGTTGGTCCCTACCCTCACAGGGGTTTGTAAAGAGAACTCAATTTTGTATCTTAGAATGAAATAAATACAAAAATCATATTATTGCTTCAGTCTCACATATGTGTTTTAGTGATCTGGTTCATTCTTTTGTTTTTTATCTCCATGTACATACTTATGTAATCTCTGTACACATTTATGTAACTTTTGTTTAAGTTTATTTCCTTTGTACAGTTACATATAACATAAAAAAAAACAGCCTTGATCCCTTGTACTTAATACCTATGGATTAAGTGATTGTTTTAAGGCTATAAACCCTAGGTGACATTCCCAACTATCCTGCCTTAGGCTGGCAAGATCTGAAAATGCTTGAGTAAGTTTTTCCATACATTTTCCTCAACAATCCCGAGGTTAGCATGCAACACTTCACTCAACTGATCTAACTGAATGGTAACTGAGAATTGACTAGAGGGTATGTGGCACCCTTGTCTAGGGAAGAATATCCTCAATGAAGGGAGAATATTTCAGACTAAGGGACCCTCAACATAGCCAAATAAACTTAGGAAAAGAAAATGAAAGGTAAATCCTAGGTGTGTGTAATATCTCCAACACCCCTCTTGAACACTAAGAGGGAGTATACATAATGAATGGGTCCTAGCAACAGAGGCCATGTTAGGTACCTCTTATCCCCATTTTGTGGGATGACTAAGGATATCATGTCTAAAGGCCCTCAGGTTGCAGATATGGGGTGTCGAAAGACTACATGACCAACAATATCCATTTGCACAGATGGATACCCTTCTCACCATCAAAGAGGTCATGGATTTTCAAATGGCATCCACCACACCAGCTGGCTTCCGAGAGACACTGAGCCTTGCTCCATGAGGTACAAGTCAGGGATTATGGTTAGTTTCATTTCAATATTTGAGGCATTTGAGTATGTTGTATCTTAGACTGCTTTAGATTTCATGACATATGCTTGGACATTATGCCTTTTTCCATGTTCCACCTAGGTGGTTGGCATTGTGCCCTAGTAAGTGGTCTTTCCTCGAGATGGGTTTGCTACTAGGAACTCCCTTGAAGAGCCATCGTACTGTTCATGATCATACTTACCACTTTTCATCACTTTCAACCCCCCATTTACTCATCTCCTGGGATTTTAGGGTGTATTGACCCAAAAAGGAGTTGTCCCTCATCCTATGGGAAGAAAGGGTTGAAGTCCTAGAGGGATTGTTGTCAGGTAAAATATAAATGCATATGTATAAACCTTCTAGATGCTTCGCCCAGGGATCCCCCAAGAAAGCAATGAAACACTTATTTGTAAGAAAAGGGGGACCCACAAGAATAAAAGACAAAATGTTTAGGGGGTTAGTTGGAGGATAGGAGGTCTCATCACAAGCCGACCTATCATGATCATGGGTTCTTAGTGGTATGACGTTACCATCATCTGGCCACCAAGCCAAGGTAGTGGCTCTCAGTTGCACAACTGGGAGAAAGGTCTCATCACGAGCCAGCCTTCTCATTTCCACAAGAGATTTGTGAGTGAGACTACCATTATCTGTACACCACGCCAGGACAATGGCTTTCAAATCATTCCTTAAAACATGAAAGAAACAAAAAATGATAAACGATGGGATTGGAAAGATTGCATTGCAAACGAAGGTGCCAAACACCCTCTACAAAGGCACCCATGAATGAGACACTACAACCCCTTATATGTCATGAACCTCGTGCCTAATGAATCTTGATCATTGACCACTTCATCCACTTTACATGGCTTAGAGAGGGATCACTTGGGAAACACTCCTTGACCTAGGAAAGATCTACCAAATAGGACACATTGTCAACCCCCCCATATCCAAGCTTGGCAAGTTGCATAATGTCTTTGAGCACTTACTTGTTTGACAGAGTAATCTTTGATGCACATGCTTAGGTGGCTCATTTATTGATTTCATTTACTCATCATGATATTTTGACTTGAAATCCTTGGAGGGAGTGTTTATTTGTCTTTGTAGGACCTAGTTGGTGGACAGTTTTGGAGGAACAAACCTAGCTTGGGATTCCATGGGGCTTGAAGCCCACAGGTTGGATGCCAAGGGCCCACATGCCGAATGAGAGAGACATACATTTGGAGGCCTAGAAGACATTGTGGATGACATGACCTAGCACTCACATGCCAAACGTTTTTCATAGGAGAGGCAAAACGCCACCTTTGGAGACATCATGTCATCTAGGAGGGCTAGTGTTTGGTGGTGAAGTTATTATTCATTGACATAAGGATGTTTTGAGGAGAATGAGGCTTTGACCATGAATAAATGACCTAGATGATTGACATGTGGCTTTAGGAATCCTAACTACACTTCTCCAACACCAACGAATTGCTCCTAATGTCAAAATGTCCCCCTAAACAAGTGACATCACCTAAAGTTAGGGTTTCCTTTTGTGTAAAAGTGAACTTAAAGATGAATTGTTTAATACTATTTGTTCAAAGGGGAAAAATTAGGGTTGTTGACCCCTAATCTTGTAGTTTACCCTAAAACTATGTGGACAAACTATGTTAGTGACATTTTGTATAAATAGAGATCATAAGATCTCATTTTGAATCATAACTCTCCCTCTTGTGAGAGGATACTTGGACTAAAATTTTCGCTATATTTGGCTACTTTCTCTCTTGTGCTCTTGTGTATGGCTACTTTCTTGATTATTGGTTGGTGGAAGTGATGTGCTAGCCTTAGAAGGCTCTTCTTTTACTATTGTGGTGGTTTGTCTATAATGTCCCTTTCCAAATAGGAGCTCTGGAGAGGAGGCTTAATGGTTTAAACCGCCCCGTTAGACTATAGTCAGGGCCAAAGAGGGGTAAACAAGGTTACCAGAGGTCACTCTAGTCACAGGTGTTATATTCGGAAAGTGAAATTGAGCTAAAAAGGGTTAAAAGCGCTTTTAAGTCATTATGAGCTAAAAATAGAAGTCAACAGTGAATTAGGGTTTCAACAATGATTTAGGGTTTTGGAAGTCAACAATGAATTAGGGTTTCAACATGATTTAGGATTTTGGAAAGCTATAAAGGAAGGGTCAACGACCTAATTCATCATTATGCAGATTATGACTTGTCATTGAGGAGAAGAGGCGCATCTCTGGAGAGATAGTTCAGCGTATTCCAGGAGGAAGACACTAGTTGGTTGATTTCGGTGTTGAAAGACACACCCTAGTCATCGAGAAGATCATCTAGGTCTTCCATCATTCTTCATTGATTCTGCAGTGCTCCCATATTTCGGGTATTATCTTTTAGTTGCTTATTTGTATTCCGGCTAAGATCCTTTCTGTCTTTTGATCTAGCCGAGTGTTGTTATGTTATTCAGCCACAATTGCTTATTTGTATTCCGGCTAAGATCCTTTGTCTGTTGATCTAGTCACGTATTGTCAGTTTATTCAGCCGCATTCGGCCATTTTTTAATCCACCAAGATATCATAATACAAACTTTGTAGTCCTTTGTCGCGTTTATTATTTGTATGATCATTTATATGTTGTAAACATTTGATCCTACACAC
>SNQJ01S0127170.1:334-22168 GCA_010110895.2 Picea sitchensis | reverse complement strand
CCTAATTCACTGTTGACTTCTATTTTTAGCTCATAATGACTTAAAAGTGCTTTTAACCCTTTTTAGCTCAATGTCACTTTCCGAATATAACACCTGTGACTGGAGTGACCTCTAGTAACCCTGTTTACCCCTCTTTGGCCCTGACTAGAGTCTAACGGGGCAGTTTAGACCATTAAGCCTCTTCTCCAAAGCTCCTATTTGGAAAGGGACATTACAGACAAACCACCACAATAGTAAAAGAAGAGACTTCCAAGGCTAGCACATCACTTCCACCAACCAAGAATCAAGAAAGTAGCCATACACAAGAGCACAAGAGAGAAAGTAGCCAAATATAGCGAAAATTTCAGTCCAAGTATCCTCTCACAAGAGGGAGAGTTATGATTCAAAATGAGATCTTATGATCTCTATTTATACAAAATGTCACTAACATAGTTTGTCCACATAGTTTTAGGGTAAACTACAAGATTAGGGGCCAACATCCCTAATCTTTCCCCTTTGAACAAATAATATTAAACAATTCATCTTTAAGTTCACTTTTACACAAAAGGAAACTCTAACTTTGGGTGATGTCACCCGTTTAGGGGGACATTTTGACATTAGGAGCAATTCGTTGTTGTTGGAGAAGTGTAGTTAGGCTTCCTAAATCCACATGTCAATCATCTAGGTCATTTCTTCATGGTCAAAGCCTCATTCTCCTCAAAACATCCTTATGTCAATGAATAATAACTTCACCACCAAACACTAGCCCTCCTAGATGACATGATGCCTCCAAAGGTGATGTTTTGCCTCTCCTATGAAAAACATTTTGCATGTGAGTGCTATTTCATGTCATCCACAATGTCTTCTAGGCATCCGAATGTATGCCTCTCTCATCCGGCATGTGGGCCCTTGGCATCCAATCTGTGGGCTTCAAGCTCCATGGAATCCCAAGCTAGGTTTGTTCCTCCAAAACTATCCACCAACTAGGTCCTGCAAAGACAAATAAACACTCCCTCCAAGGATTTCAAGTCAAAATATCATGATGAGTAAATGAAATCAATAAATGAGCCACCTAAGCATGTGCATCAAAGATTACTCTGTCAAACAAGTAAGTGCTCAAAGACATTATGCGACTTGCCAAGCTTGGATATGGGGGGGTTGACAAGGTGTCCTATTTGGCAGATCTTTCCTAGGTCAAGGAGTGTTTCCCAAGTGATCCCTCTCTAAGCCATGTAAAGTGGATGAAGTGGTCAATGATCAAGATTCATTGGGCACGAGGTTCATGACATATAAGCGGTTGTAGTGTTTCATTCATGGGTGCCTTTGTAGAGGGTGTCTGACACCTTCGTTTGCAATGCAATTTTTCCAATCCCATCGTTTATCATTCTTTGTTTCTTTCATGTTTTAAGGAATGATTTGAAAGCCATTGTCCCATCCTGGTGTATAGATAATGACAATCTCACTCACAAATCCCTTGTGGAAATGAGAAGGTTGGCTCGTGATGAGACCTTTCTCCTAGTTGTGCAACTGAGAGCCACTACCATGTTTTGGTGGCTAGATGATGGTAACTTCATACCACTAAGCACCCATGATCATGATAGGTCGGCTTGTGATGAGACCTCCTATCCTCCAACTAACCCCCTAAGCATTCTGTCTTTTATTCTTGTGGGTCCCCCTTTTCTTACAGATAAGTGTTTCATTGCTTTCTTGGGGGATCCCTGGGAGAAGCATCTGGAAGGTTTATATATATGCTTTTATCTTTTACCTGACAACAATCCCTCTAGGACTTCAACCCCTTCTTCCCATAGAATGAGGGACAACCCCTTTTTGGGTCAATACACCCTAAAATCCCAAGAGATAAGTAAATGGGGGGTTGAAAGTGATGAAAAGTGGCAAGTATGATCAGGAACAATACGATGGTTCTTCAAGGGAGTTCCTAGTAGCAAACCCATCCCAAGGAAAGACCACTTACTAGGGCACAATGTCAACCACCAAGGTGAAACATGGAAAACGACATAATGTCCAAGCATATGTCACGAAATCTAAAGTAGTCTAAGATACAACATACTCAAATGCCTCAAATATTGAAATGAAACTCACCATAATCCCTGACTTGTACCTCATGGAGCAAGGCCCAGTGCCTCTCGGAAGCCAGTTGGTGTGGTGGATGCCATTTGAAAATCTATGACCTCTTTGATGGTGAGAAGGGTATCCATCTATGCAAATGGATATTGTTGGTCATGTAGTCTCTCGACACCCCATATCTGCAACCTGAGGGCCTTTAGACATGATATCCTTAGTCATCCCACAAAATGGGGATAAGAGTTACCTAACATGGCCTCTGTTGCTAGGACCCATTCATTATGTATACTCCCTCGTAGTGTTCAAGAGGGGTGTTGGAGATATTACACACACCTAGGATTTACCTTTCATTTTATTTTCCTAAGTTTATTTGGCTATGTTGAGGGTCCTTTAGTCTGAAATATTCTCCCTGAATTGAGGATATTCTTCCCTAGACAAGGGTGCCACATACCCTCCAATCAATTCTCAGTTACCATTCAGTTAGACCAGTTGAGTGAAGTGTTGCATGCTAACCTCGGGATTGTTGAGGAAAATGTATGGAAAACCTTACTCAAGCATTTTCAGATCTTGCCAACCTAAGGCAAGATAGTTGGGAATGTCACACAGGGTTTATATCCTTAAAGCAATCACTTAATCCATAGGTATTAAGTACAAGGGATCAAGGCTGGTTTTTATATGTTATATGTAACTGTACAAAGGAAATAAATTTAAACAAAAGTTACATAAATGTGTACAAAGATTACATAAGTATGTACATGGAGATAAAAAACAAAAGAATGAAACATATCATTACAACACATATGTGAGACTGAAACAGTAATCTGATTTTTGTATTTATTTCATTCTAAGATACAAAACTAAGTTCTCTTTACAAACCCCTATGAGGGTAGGAACCAAAGTCAGATTTAGAAACCTTCGATGGGCACCATACAAAAAAACTCTGACAACAAAAATAAAATTGAAGCTAAATATCTGGATCAACTTGCCACAAAATGTTGCCATTTGATTCTACAAGATATTCTTTATTAGTCATGAAATTCAATTCATAAACAAACAAGAATACACAGACTGCCAAAGATAAATCATACACCTTTAAAATAAGCTGCTGAAATATGTGATTTAGTTTTGAATCCCGGTGCCTTCAATAAGACCCTGCTGTTATCAAGAGGGTTAAGCCTTCTAGTAAACTCATAATGAATGAAAATTGAAAGTATTTCATTAGTGTAGAAAAAACCTTATGGTTGTAGTTCTCCCCTGTTTCTTCCTTTCATTGAGCTTTTATTCCTTCTCAATAGGTTATGATAGTTCAACTACCTTTTTTTAGTTAAATCTAATTAGCTTAATTAATAAGTTGAGACAAATAATAATAATATATATAAATAAGGGTCTTAATTAAATAATAATTAAATAGGTGGGACCCCTTGTGGCTCTCAATTATTTCTTTTAATATTCATCAAACATGAAATATAAAACTTAATCATTTGATTCAAATATCCTCCTTGTAACTCTCGTTCTCATAATTATGATCAAATATTTTAAATATCAACAAAATATAACATGACCATATCCAAAAAAGTAT
This sequence comes from Picea sitchensis, assembly GCA_010110895.2. Lineage (NCBI taxonomy): Eukaryota > Viridiplantae > Streptophyta > Pinopsida > Pinales > Pinaceae > Picea > Picea sitchensis. The sequence goes on along the minus strand of SNQJ01S0127170.1, from coordinate 18,528 downwards.
TATATCCATGCTGTCCAAAACATTGTCAAAGTAAAAATATTGTCCTCAATAGAAAATAACATAAATCATCATTAAAAACCATATTTACTGTGAGAGACATTCAACCTCTTTTCACTGTTGTCCCCTTCTGATCTTTCTGTGGCAGCCTTATGTTGATTGGAACCTTGAGTCTGGACTGCATTGATAACGTGAGAACAATCATCCTTAAGAAGAAGACATGAAGACACATATTCAAAGGACTCTTTGGATGATTTGGAGGCAGTGACCACTCCTTTTCCTTTATCTTCCACATGCTTGGGAACATCGGTTTTTAACCTCTTACTAGCATGAGATGACTTCACGGGTGAGACAACATGATCAACTTGGGCAATTTGATTCTTTGGTGGTGGAGGAGGGGGCAATGACAAAGAAGCATTAGGCCAACCGTTGTGATGAAGAACAAGCTGGTGGAAAATCTCTTTCCAACCATCATTGATAGGCGGTTCTGGTTGCATTGACACATGAGGAGGAACATGGATACCGGAAAAGTTTTGATGTGTTTGAAAGGGAGGTCATTCTGGTCAGGGCTGGAGGATCCCATGGCCAACTAAGTTGAAAAACCCATCTTGAAAGAGTTGATTTAATTCCCGTGGATTAACATCAAGATGTATTAAAAACCGAGGCATTCTATGGTCTCTCTGCCAATTTCCTTTGCCTTTGCCATTAATACCTCTGCTAAAGAAGCTCATCCTGAAGCAATATTCCAACATGTCATGAAAAAATCTTAACAATCCATGCATGAAACTCTACCTAAATAAAACAAAAAAGTTGGCTCTATTATTCACCACATAACACATGCAATCCATCCATTAACACCTTAAAACTTCATCATCAATTGCCACTTGAACAAGGAGTGGTAGGGATATTGGGAATATGAGGGGTTTATAATGTGTGAAAAATGGTAGCATGGATGGGGAAAGATAAACAAATATTGTTCAACAAATGCAAAAATAACATAGACTGTATCTAATTCCAACCTTCCAACACCAGTCGTTAACCAACTTTTATATTAATCCTTTCTCTTTCCATAAATAATTTTAAATTCATAATAACAGAACAAGGAGTGCTTTAATGTACTTGGGAGGATGAGGGGAATATAGTGAGCGAAAAATGGTATAATGAGAGGGAAAAACAATTACTGTTCTATTACATGCAATGATACCCAAAAAATGCCATTGTCATCAATAAAATAATTGCCAAAACTTTCCTTTGTTTAGTAAGTCAAATTAAACACACTGATATTTCAAAACCCTAGGAATGCTCCAAGACTGTCTATTGTACACTCTTTATTTCTTTTATTTGTTGAGTTCTTTTAATAATAGACTTTCAACAGAATCATTCCAACAACTAAAAACATACCACATCTAGTGCGTAATGGGGCTGCGAACACAACATAGGCCAACAACCAACCTTAAATAGTTGTTGTGTAACACACTGGGTTCAGAACCCAGTGAACTTGGTGTTATTATTCTAACATCATACATTTAAAAAATTGACAAAACTCCATGGATACATGACAAAAAAGATGCGAATAACCAACCTCTTCAATGTTGTATTAACCACTGATAACAAACATCAAGCTCAGAGTTTGAAATTGCGAGTCATCAATAAAAGAACTGAGGTGTGGGCGAACACGAAGGCGAACACTTCAAGGGTTTTGCAAAAAATAACATTTTAACCATCTCTTATCACAACATACTTTCCACAAACCTCTCCACAGATCTCTCATGGCGACCACAAGCAAATATGCCTATATATATACAAACAATTGATAGGTAGTTTGAAGGAGGTACAAATCTTTCAAGACTGGGTAATGTCATTAACCAAACAATCATTCTTTTATATTGCAGGGAGAATAAAACCCTCGAATTTTAATGACCAAAGACAAGTGAAACCCGAACAACATTTGCCATAATTATTTGCTAACATGCATAGCAACAGAGCAACCACCTATTCTGGACGCAATGCCATTCAAACAAAAAGGAAATTTCAACTATGAATCAACTTGAACACTTAAAATCCAACAGGGAGGAACTCCATTTAAATGCCATTACACAGTTGATACCCACATGCATTAAACTTCGGAAAAACATAGTCTGTAAGCAAATGCAAGAGCCAACATTATGATTTAATTCTGAGTAGAGCTATATTTCATGGATGGAGCAGTAATAACTTTCATACATGTATTTAGAATGCCAGGGAAAACCGCAAACACAACTATTTCTTCCAAGGCCGAGCAAAACAGAGGCAACACCAACCAAGCAATCAACCAAATGCGAACCAAGTGAGGGTGGCGACCTCGAGGTAGGGTTAGAGCAATGTGCAGTGATTGCACGTCGTATCTTACATTAACTCTATCAACCATAGCCCAATACGAGCACACTAACACCTCCAAAGCATAATCCACTATAGTTATAAAACAACAATTCAATTCAAAGTCGATTTTGCCACCTTCCAGGCATATCGTATGTCCCACATTCATCACTAGGGAAGCATTGCCACCCTTCAAAATTAACCAGTGTCCATGATAATCACAAGAATTCATAAGTGCAATGTGCCATATCCAAATATAGCCCATGCTTGGAGTTTAAATCAACCAATCAAAATATATGTGCAGTAGAATAAACAAGATGCTCATTAAAACAACATATTTTCCTTTTGAATTAAATCACCAATAAACCTATCATTTTCCCATTTTGCTTGGAAAGCGGTTTCAAATTTTTAAAACTGTAGAGTCATTTCTGCAAAAATATACATGAGCGCATAAAAAGACGGGACATCCTTCATCATCATTCACATACATGGTTCCACCTATCTAGTATATTATTAATTATATATAAATAATAAGGAATTGCAACCTATTTTCAGGCAAGGATCCATGTTGCACTTTTTTGGCGTAAAAAACTGGCGACTCCATAGGGAAATTTGTTCTCAACAGATTTAGAATCCAAAATGTTTTTTAGTTTCGCAGACCAAGAGAAATAGATGATTGAAAAACAATTGGAAATAATAGTGATGCAACAGGGGGAAAAGATGGTTTAAGGGAATTAATGAGACAATACTTTGGGAATAATTTATGGAAAGTGGTATGTATGAGGGGGTTTGGTCTTGTATGCATAAGATTCGAATAAGACGTAATAGAAAGTGCTTCTTAAAGTTTCAAGGACAATGTTTTTGATATTCTCTTTGAATCTTGGGATGGAGGGAAGAAAGGGATAGCAGAAATAGGGAAGAAGACAAAATCAACTATCCTACAACAATATTGAAAGCAAAAAACAATCTCAGCGTTGTTTGAAAGGAGAACATCGTGACAACTGTGTATAACTTTATTGATCAACAATACTTAAAGAATGACATTGTTATGGAAAAACTAATCCAGACTTTATTTCTGATAATTATGAAAAACAAAACAACATAAATTAAAAACTCAGCAAACCAAAGTAAAAAAAGAAAACAATAAAACAAAAGATTATATACAACAGTCATTTTAAACAAGCGTTAATGATCAAGCTAGTTCCACATAATGTTTCAAGTGGGAACCATTAGTACTGTAAGAGAACAATTGCTCTTCCAAATCCTTTAGAAGGTATGAGTTTGCGCCTAGGACAAAAGCGATTTTGAAAGGACCTAGTCATAATTTTTGGAACTTAGAGTGTCTTCCTCTCTCAGCATGGGATGAGTTCCATAGTAGGAGTTTCTCATTAATCTTGAATTCAACAAATTTTTCTCAGTGTGTTAAAATATTTTTTCACAGTTTGTTGTCATCTTTTTATGCTCTCCAAGTCAAAATTTCTTTGTTCTTCTAGGTATAACAATGCATTTATCATTTGGGTAACATTGGAAGAATTTAATTCTTCAATCTGTAGCATCAATCATAAGGAGGAAATCTCTAGCTCGGTAGGCAGAATAACCTCTTGACCATATACGAGATGAAAGGGAGTACAAACTGTACTTTCTTTGGAGGTTGTGTGATCTGCCTAGAGAGCACAAGTGAGAAGTGTGTGCCACTAGTGAGGTTTGTCTTCTATAATATTCTTTACGATCTTAACCAGATTCTTGTTAGTGGACTTTGCTTTCCCATTTCCCCAAGGGTAATAAGTAGATGAAGTGAAATTTTTGACCCCTAACTTAGCCAAAAAATGAGTCAATTTTGCACAAATGAAGGCTGGGTCATTGTCCGTAATGATCTCTAATGGAATGCCAATTCTGGAAAAGATATTAGCTTCTAGGAAAGAAATCACTTGCTCATCATGTGCATGTCTAAGAGGGACAACCTCGATCCACTTAGTAAATTAATCAGTGGTTGTCAAAATAAATATATGTCCTGCGGAAGATGGAGGGTTGACAGGACCAATAAAGTCTAGGCCCCATTTAGAAAAAGGGAAATCCGAGAGGACAGGTTATAAAGGCATGGCAGAAAGGCGTTCTTTCCCAACGAATTTTTGGCACTTATCACAAGACTTTGCAAATTTATAAGAATACCATAATATCATAGGCCAATAGTAACCATTTCTTATGATTTTAAAAGTAGTATCCTTAGCAAAAAAATGGCCACCGATGTGAATGACATAAACCGATGATCCATGAATTTCGTGTAACAATTTATGTGTTTCTTCATCATTTACACATCGAAGTAGCAAACCATCACCATACCTTCTAAACAAAAAGTCTCCTAAAATGATATACTTGGAAGCTTCCAGGCATAGTCTCCTTCTTTGGTGAGGGTCCAAATCATCTGGACACTTTTGATACTGCAAATAATACACCTGATTTTTATACCAAGGATGTTTGGATATAACAAGATTTTGATTCTCAATATAAAATAGAGCTGAAAGAGGATTATCTTGATCGTCAAGTTCTTCACTTGATTCAGGATGTTGAGCTAAGTGAAGAGCTAGGTCTCGTCCCTTGATTGTCTTTGAAGTCACGATCGTCAAATCATGCTCCTGAATTTTGGCAATTCAATGTGCAAGTTTTCCTGAAAGATAAGTTTGTGAAAGCATAAACTTGACAATAGGAAAATGGACTCTTACCTGCGTATGTTTGCCTAAAATAAAGTGGAGAAATTTTTCTATAGCCTTAACAAGAGAAAAAACATGTTTCTCAATATAAGATTACTTGATTTCATCATCTGATAAACTCTGGCTCATGTAAGCTACATGTTTTTCATTGTTTTGGTCATCACTTTGTAAGAGGATAGTATAAATTGCTTCCTTGGTGGCATTGGTATATATGATAAAATCTTTCTCAAAATCCGGTTTTGATAGAACCGATGCATAACTGATTGCTTTCTTAATCCTAAGGAAAGCATTTTCGACGTCATTTGTCCAAGAAAAAGAACGATCTTGCTTCAGAAGATTATGAATTGGTTTAATCATGACAACAAAATCAGGAACAAACCTACAAACAAAATTGATAATGCCCATGAAAGCTTGAACTATTGAAATATTATAACTGCAAAGAGAATTCTATTTATTATCGAGTTATTATTCATTAGATCAATCCCATTTTGTGGATTGATCATGTCGGGCATTGTAATTGACCAAATCCCCTTTTGCGGATTGGTCAAACCCTAAATATATTATGCAAATTGAGAAGTCAACCCCCAGGCCATTTAAAGTGCTTTTAACCACTCAGAAGACAAGTCGGCCCTGCCTAGTGAAGAGACACCTTTCCAACACCTGCCAGTTTGTATAAATAAAGGAAGCCATCGCCCCATTTGTTCACTCATTCAACTCACTCATCTAATGCGCAAGTTTGAAGGAAGCTGCAATTTCCAGTTGCCGGAAGAAGGAAGAGAGAGAGAGGCATTGCTCAGTGGAGGATATTCTCTAGTGTTTCGTTTATTCTCTTCGCATTGTATTGGATGTCTATATTAATGAAGTTTTTGCTAGGTTTTCTCCCTCATGAGGGTTTCCCAGGATAAATGTTGCGTATCTTGTGATTGTGTTTCTCTCAGTGATCCTACCTATGCTATGGTTATCTAGTAAATTGAAAAGAAACATAGTAATAGCTTAAACCTTAACATGAACTTATTTCTTGGAGGTGGGGGCATGGAGGTTTAGAATTGCAGTAATCCTTTCGCGTTCTATGCTTCTTCTTGAATAAAAAACAATATGACCGAGGAGCTTTCCCTTCGTGACACCAAAAGTAGATTTGAAAGGATTTAAAGAAATGCCAAATTTTCTGCAACGCATGAGAACTTTTCTAAGATGAACAAAATGATCCAACTGTTTCTTTGAATAAACAATCAAATCATCAAGATAAACTTGGATAATTTTACCAATCAGATCGTCAAAATCTATTTTAATCTATTGTTAACCAACTTTTATATTAATCGTTTCTCTTTCCATAAAGAATTTTAAATTCATAATAACAAAACATGAAGTGTTTTAATGTATTTGGGAGAAAGCGGGGAATATAGTGAGTGGAAAATGGTATAATGAGAGGGAAAAGAGATTACTGATCTATTACATGCAATGATATGAAAAAAATGCCATTGTTATCATCAAAACAATTGCCAAAACTTTCCTTTGTTTAGTAAGTCAAATCCAACACACTGATATTTCAAAACCCTAGGAAAGCTCCAAGACTGTCTATTGTACACTCTTTATTTCTTTTATTTGTTGAGTTCTTTTAATAATAGTCTTTCAACAAAATCATTCCAACAACTAAAAACATACCACATCCAGCGCGTAATGGGGTTGAGAATGCAACATAAGCTAACAACCAACCTTAAATAGTTGTTGTGTAACAGACTGGGTTCAGAACCCAGTGAACCTGGTGTTATTATTCTAACATCATACATTTAAAAAATCGATAAAACCCCATGGATACATGACAAAAAAGATGTGAATAGCCAACCTCTCCAATGTTGGATTAACCATTGATAATAGACATCAAGCTCAGAGTTTGAAATTGTGACTCATCAATAAAGAACTGATGTGTGGGTGAACACGAAGGTGAACACTTCAAGGGTTTTGCAAAAAAGAACATTTTAACCATCTCTTATCACAACATACTTTCCACAGACCTCTCCACAGACCCCTCATGGAAGCCGCAAGAAAATATTTCCATATATATACAAACAATTGATAGACAGTTTGAAGGAGCTACAAATCTTTCAAGACTGGGTAATGGCAGTAAAAAAACAACAATTCTTTTATATTGCAGGGAGAAGAAAACCCTCGAATTTTAATGAACAAAGATGAGTGAAACCCGAACAACATTTTCCATAATTATTTTCTAACAGACATAACAACAGAGCAACCACATATTTTGGATGCAATGTCATTCAAACAGAAAGAAAATTTCGACTATGAATCAACTTGAACACTTAAACACCAACTGGGAGGAACTCCATTTAAATTCCATTACACAGTTGATAACCACATGCATTAAACTTCGGAAAACACAGTCTGTAAGCAAATGCAAGAGACAACATTATGATTTAATTATGCGCATAGCTATATTTCATGGATGGAGCAGTAAGAGCTTTCATACCTATATGTAGAATGCCAGGGAAAACCACAAACACGACTATTTCTTCCAAGGCACAGAAAAACAGAGGCAACACCAACCAAGCAATCAACCAAAATGCAAACCAAGCGAGGGTGGCGACCTTGAGGTAGGGTTAGAGCGACGTGTAGTAATTTCATGTCGTATCTTACACTAACTCTATCAACCATAGCCCAGTACGAGCGCAGTGACATCTCCTCCTCATTTCACTCCGGTTTGGCTGGTTAACTGATGTCTGCATGGCCAGTTAACTAGGACTAGGTGGAAGTTGGCTCCGGTGACTGCGAATTTGTGTCACATCTCTCTAGAACACTCCTAATAAGCATTAGCTTGGATACTATGGCGAGTTAGTTGTTTCAAACCAAGTATATCACTTGTATTGTAGCATTCTCTTATTCAGATAATATAAACTATTTCATTCTTTTCTCCATTTTTGTCTTCTCTCTTTATCCACCATTGCAAGTTGTGTATGTTTCATTGTTAGCTAGATCTTCTATGCAAGTATATAAGAAAATATACACTTTTTGTGCTCTGATGGTCTTTTTACGAGGCATAAGAATTCACATCTTGTTGAACTTGCCAACTACCACAAACATATAAGTCATGTCCCTTCCTAGTTGTTGGCAAACCACCCAAAAGATCCATGGGAATGATTTCCAAGGGTTGAGTGGGTATGGGAAAGGGATGGTATAAGCCTTGCATTCTATTGCTAAGACTGTTGCTACAACAAAATACACATCCTCTAATATACCAAGCTACATATTTTTGCATTATGGGCCAACACACATACCTTTGTAAGTTGGAAACTATCTTCCCAACACCAAAATTTACTGCAACCTTGGATGTGTAAGCCTCTCTAATAGGATGCAATATTTCACCTTTAAGGACACATAGCTTATCTAGATTGTAGAGCAACCCATTCTGGAGATGATAATCAACCTTATTGTCACCTTATTCTACACAAATTTGACATGTAATTGTTGAAACACCTCCTTAAAGTCCTCATATTTGTGCATGCCTCTTTGTATGCATTATGGGTAAAAGGCTTCATGTGCACAAGAGTTTTCAAATCTATAATATTGTATGTGGGTGGCCTTGAAAGCATGTTTTCCAACTTATTAGTGTTCCCCTTCATACATTTGTTGACTTGATGAAAGTACTACAAAAATCCCATATACTTGTAATGTCTGGTTTGTTGAAGCTTACTCCTGGCCTGCAAATACTATAGTGGTTGGTGAGATGTTCATCAACTGAAATCAAATTCATTTCTTTTTCATGGAGGAATGCACTACAATCGTATCAAATGCCATGAACAACATACACCATTCCTTGTGCTCATATTATTTATAACATATTTTAAATGCATGTCTCAAACTAGGTTTCAATCTATTCAAGGAGGTTTCCATATCATTCCAAAAACCATGAAAAACACTAATAGATTACCCATTGTGCCCCCCAATTTTCCCATAAATGAAAAAAATCCACGAAACATTTCACACAAATGTATGCACGCATTGATGCTAGCAACATGCCATCTAATTGCTAGGTGGATAACCATTCAAACCATAACCAATCAATTCATACATAGTGGGGAATCAACCTCAACATATGCATTGTTAGAAGAGTAAGGAAATAAAGCTTTGCGTTTAAACATGTGTGAAAGGAAGTCAAAATGCGGAAGGCATATATATATATATTCAGTGGTGAGGTCTGGATAGTGCATAATATTGGCTTCACGCCTCACAAGATTTCCCTCTCAAATAAGGTCATTGACATCAATTCAGCTGCATATTTCAATGCTCATAATCATAAACAAAGTAATGAAAGAGGTTAAGTAGATCTTGGTCTCTACACATATTCATATGTTGCAAAATGATAAGATACATAGAGGTTATAAAAAAAGGTTCATACCTAGAATAGAAAATAAGGAATTGATTGGTAAATGGAGGCTAGGAAAGAAAAAATAGCTTTAATGTAGCTTTATATCAACCTAGTTACCATGAAAACATCATAGAGTGGAAAGAAAATCCACACTTCTTCCTTTCCTAGAGCTTACCTTGTCTATATTTCTTAGGCTCAGTGGACTTGGTGCCAAATCCATGGTAGGATCGATCTCCATTAATAGATTGCAAACACATGCACAAGCCTAGGACCAAACACCTTCAATGCTAACTGCATACACCCAACAAACATACCATGCAAGATGTGTGTTATTTGACATAGTTCATACCTTGCTTGGATAGGAAAAATGTCTCATATAATGAGTAACTGAGGGTAGAATTCAACGAAACAATACAAGCTTCCAAATAGTAAGAGGTAGCAAAGGGAAAGGCGCCCTCTAGAACCATAAACAACCATGCAAATAATTTAGGGTAGAGCCAATACTTCGGCCACCAAATACCATTAGTAACCAAGTATATCTTACCCAAAGAGTTAAAGAGAATGGTCAAAATGACTCAACAAAGTAAGATATTCCTCTATTAAAACAAGAAGCAAGAATCTCCACTATCGATTTTTTAATCAATGATTGGCAATGGTTGATGCATTATCATGAACACATAGCATTCAAAGTGATGGTATTAATGTTGATATCATGGTGGCCAAGTGGAACCATCCACAAGACCTTGGACGCCTCCAAAATCCCAAGGGCATTACTTTTTAAAGTTTACAATCACATCACATGTTATTTTCCAAGTCCCCATAGTTCATATGGGTTGAATTTCCTCATCATTTGCACTAGGCCAAGATCTTGGGATGTTGATCATAGCCATATACACCAAATGTAACATATCCACCCACAAGCCTTACACCTTAAGATCTTGGTCAGATTGAAAAAAATGATTCCACCTTTGATTGTTGTAGCATGAGAATAGAGGTTGTGGCCAAAATTGACAATTATATAATTGTGTTAATGTTGAGCTAAAGGTACCATTTAACCAAGTTGTTGATTATTTTTATATTTTAATGTTGGAGTTTTATCATTGTTGTTGGAGTGTTAAGGCTTTGGTTGGAAAAACAAATTAGATGAGTTGTGAAAAAGGTACACACACACACACACACACAAATATAAAGTCACATTTGTGGGTAAAGGAATTAAAGTGCTTGCCAAAGTTTTGCAATAATAGAGTTTGAGTGGGTGTCTCTCTATTGGCACTTAAAATAGAGATTGCACCAAGAACACAATCCTTGTAAGCAATTCTAAGTTGGGACCTCTATATACGATTGAGAAAAGTCATGAAGAATCAAACACCACAAAGTATCCATGTTTGTGAAGCAAGTGGGCTATAAGTCCCTTGTTTACTAATCATAAGGTATCAGAGCAGTTGAATCCTTGACCATGATGCAGTTGTCAGAAATTTGAAGAGAAAGTAGACTCAATGTGAGTAAAGTGAAGAGAGAAAGGTTGGAAGAATTGTAGGCCATCAATGTCCAGCTTTGAGAAGAGAACAAGCACTTGAAGGAGAAGGTCTAAATGTTTGATTGGAGAATGGAAGAAATAGAAAAGAACCTTGAGACTTCAAAAAGACTGTTTCCATTGCTAAAAAAAAATTTCGATGAATTTCAAGACTCCCTTACAACTATTATGGAAAATTGGTACAAGAGTAGAGTTCAACTTATGCAATTGGGAGAGAAGTCATTTCGATGGATAGTTGGTAGGAGGATAGGCTCATTTACATGATGGTTCAACTATAGTTAGAGTTGGAAGAGAGGGAAGAAGCATTGGAAAAGATACAAGTAGTTGTCCAAGAGACCAAGAAATAAAGGCCACCTTCCATCTCCCCTATGGAATCCATCACCATGACTGAGACAAGTCTAGTAAGCTCACCTTCCTTAGACATTTCTCAAGATAATTTTGGTGATTTTGAAAAGCATACTAAGGGAATTGGTTCAATTTTTTTAAGGTGGATGGGATACAATGGAAAAGTGCTAGGAAAGAGAAGACAATGCATCATAATCTCTATTGGAGTTCAACAAAGAGTTAAGCATGAATTCCCAGGTCTCAATGGAAGAAAGGAAAATGCCACAAACAACAAGATCACATTTGTGATGGAAAAGCACATGGAAGAGTTGGCACGATCATTCAAAGAAAGAGAAACAACAAAGGAACAAAGAAGCATAGTCCCACTCCATCCTTCTTGTAGTAGATTGCAAAAAGGGCAATGAGGAAAGTGCAAAGACTCAATGTGCACCAACACTTAGAAGAATTAGCAAGAAAATAAATCAAATAAAGAGGAAGAAGGATGAGAGATATGATTAGAGCTGAGAGATAATGTGTAAAATTCAGCACTACGATATCAAGAGAGCCAAGAACCAGAGCTAGAGAAATAATTGTAACCAGATCCATAGTCATAGCTGGAAATTGAGCCAAAGCTAAAGATAGAGTTAGAGCCATGTTCCAGAGAAGTAAACAAAAGTCACATTGATCCAAATTGGTTTCCTCTAAGATTTTGGAGATCAAAAAGTCTCTCAATGGGGAGGTATGATTTGAAATGGATCCAAACAAGTGAATGGTTGTAATACCCAATTCTTGAGTCTAATTGGTAATTAATGAATCTTAGGAAAACATAAAGGACAAAGTAAATTTTTAAAAGTAAATGAGAGGAAAGAGAGGAAAAACAAAGAATTAAATAAAAAATAAAATAAAATAGGAGAGAAAGAGAGAGAGAGAGAGAGAGGAATGGGAAATGAAAGGTTAGTCTCTTGGCCGTCCCATTACCCCCTATCTCTTCTATATCTTTTTGTAACTTGACTGTCAAAGGTCTTTGGTTGGAAAAGAGGTGAGGATCCATAGGAGTCGTGAGTTGCATCACGACTAGAAATTGAACAACCATTCAAAATTGGTTTTCCCATTTGGGTTTCCAAGTTAAACATTGTGTTCAATGTGTGATGAATTTATTTCTGACTGATTGTGTAAATTATGTGTGAGATTCTTGTTGCTCTTATCTAGTTTTAATATGATACTCTTAGTTGTGTGAATGGTTGTAATGAAGAATTGCACTACATTTATGTTGGTTCTTACTAGGAAATCATTGTTTTCCTTAGTACTTTGTGAATGCCAATAGCTCTAAGGCAATCACAATCCATTCCATTTAGAACTTGCAATCAAGTGCTATTGTGAACTATCTGTGGAATTTATGTTGTCAATTTTATATTCTTGTCACCAAATTCTAGCGAATTTTGTATCCAAGGAGGATATTTGGCACTTGGGAAACCTGCATGCAATATCTGTAATCTATTAAGGTCATATGCATGCCATACATATCATTTGGGGGTGTTCTTGGCAGGCCGTACACATATTTTGGGGTGTTCATTGCTTTTCAAAATCATGGTAAGCTCTCCCTTGACCTTGCATTGGATGTAGAAGGCAATGGAATGGTTCAATTAAAGCATTAGATGCATGAGTTATTACCTACTTTATCCATTGGGTAGCTACCTTTTCTAATGCATGTAGTCATTAACAAATTGTTTGGATTTATTTCTTTGTCTCATGCTCATTAATTGTTGGAGTTGTTCATCAATAATTAAATCCAAATTTCTTTTTGGAATGAGACTATACTAAAAACCATATCTAAGCCACTCTCATTGCCTTGAATTCTAATTGGAAGAGTGGATCAATTTTCCAATGAGAAGTAAGAAATTGTTTTTCCAAGAAGAATATTGTAGTGACGTTGAGAGATTGTAAAGAATACCACCCATTGTTGGCATTGGAACAATTTATTTCTTGGTGAGATTCAAGAGTAATTCCACCTTTGATATTTGCAACATGAGAATAAAGGTTGCTAGAAAGAATTGACAATTATACAATTGTGTCAATGCTAAAGGTGCATTGAATCAAGTTGTTAATTATATTTGTATTTTAATGTTGGAGTTTTATTATTTCTATTGGAGTGTTAAGGTTTTGGTTGAAAAAAAATGTTGGCTGAGTTTTACAAAAGCTACAACCATATGTTGGAACCAATATTGTAGTCTCTTATTTATGGTTAGTACTTTTTGGTATTGAAGGAAGTTTGTCCACTTGATAATGCACACACACAAGTCACATATGTGGGAAAAGAAATTAAAATGTCTACTAGATTTTTCACTAATAGAGTTTGAGTGGGTGCATCTTAATTGGCACTTGAAAAAAAGATTGCACCAAGAACATAAGCCTTGTAAGAAATTCTAAGTTGGGATATTTTCATATGACTAAGAACAAAGATCGAGAATCAAATTCCACAAAGCATCTGTGTTGGTGAAGTAATTGAGCTATAATTCCTTTGTTTATGAATCAAATGGTGAGCTAGTAACGATGAGTCATCACAAGGACCTAGGGAGAGGGATTTCAAAATGGTCCAAGACTTGGTTTCTTTGTTTGATTTCAGTAATAGGATCAAACTTGTGAGGTTCACCTCAAATTCTTTGCGATTTGATCGGAGAAGTGATCATAAACCAAAATCACACAAAAAAGAAAAAAATTAAAGAAACTAGGAACTTCCTTCCCCATTATGATCGCCAATTGTGTTGATGTTTGAAATAGACATTCAAGAAGAAACACTAAAAAAATTCTTGTAGGGATGGTAAAGAGGAAAAGGGGAACGAAACCCAAGCTACTTTAAACACTAAATCCAATATTCAAGGGAAGATTGATTTGTTATAATAATTAATGGAGCTCTTCTACCTTACAAGTGCTAGGTCTCCTTAAGTGTTTAAAAAATGAATATTGATGTGCCTTAGGTTAGTGATAGATTCTTTATACATCCAAGTTAAAATATGCTATGATTAATTATCCTAAGTAATATAAATCTAAAATGACAAAAACAAAAATGAAATGTAAAATCTAGAGGTTCCCCTTGAATTCTTCAAGATTTCATTAGAGGAGTGTTCATAAACAAAATTACACTAGGAAGAAAAAATTAAAGAAACTAGGAACTTCCTTCCCCATTATGGTCACCAATTACGTTGATGCTTGAAATAGAAATTCAAGAATCAACACTAAACACACTCTTATAGGAATGGTAAAGAGGAAAAGGGGAATGGAACCCAAGCTACTTGAATCACTAAAATTGATATTCAAAGGAAGATCGATTTGTTATAATAATTAGTCGAACTCTCCCACCTTACGAGTACTAGGTATCCTTAGATGTTTTTGGAATAAACTTTAACATGATTTAGGTTAGTCATAAATTCTTTATACATCCAAGTCAAAAAAAAATTATGTTTAATTATGCGAAGTTACATAAATGAGATTATACAAATCAAAGAAAATAAAAAAATTAAATGAAATGTAATCTCAGGAGGTTCATCTCAAATTCTTCAAGATTTCATTAGAGTGATCATAAATCAAAATCACACAAGAAAGAGAAAATTAAATAAACTAGTAATTTCCTACCCCATTATGATCACCAATTATGTTGATGCTCGGAATATATATATTTAAGAATCAACATTGAAAACACTCTTGTAGGGATGGTAAAGAAGAAAAGGAGAATGGAACCCATGCTACTTTAAACACCACAACCAATATTATGGGAAGATTGATTTGTTAGAATAATTAGAGGAGCTCTTCCACCTTATTGATACTATATATCCTTATGTGTTTGCGAAATAAATTTTAATGTGCCTTAGGTTAGTGATAGATTATTTATACATCCGAGTTAAAAGATGTTATGGTTAATTATGCTAAGTTACATAAGTCAAGTTATACAAATCAAAGTGACATAAACACAAATAAAATGTATAGATTATTTATACATCCGAGTTAAAAGATGTTATGGTTAATTATGCTAAGTTACATAAATCAAGTTATACAAATCAAAGTGACATAAACACAAATAAAATGTATCTGTGAAAGAATGTAGATATAAGTTATCTAAGAAAAATGAAGCAAAATTATAAACAACTTGAAATCTTACAAAGAGGGGAAAATGTGCAAATCATAAAGTACAAGAGAACTATAGATATGCCCCCCAAAAATAACTTTATTAAAAAAATTGATAACCTATTGACAAGGTTGATAATTAGTTAGGCTCCCATCGAGTAGAATGTTTTTGAAACCATATGCTACTCATAACAACATGTAATCAAATAGGAGAAGCCTCAAATTGTGAAGAACTCAAGAAGATATACACCTAGATTGTCCAGAAAGAATCTACATACATGGTTGAATTGACCTTTAAAATTGAACACAACTATATAAGCATATAAACAAATATACCTTCAAAATAGAGTGTATGTGTCTTCACTCTAATGCCCTGTAAGGTAAGTCATCTTATCATTATAAGCTTCTATCAAGATACTTAAGATATTAAAACAACATTAAATTCATTTTCATTTGAAGAACTCCAACATACATGTTCTTTTCTCCCCTTATTAAGGTCTTCGTCTCCTCCTTTTGTAGAGGATAAGATGGCAGATGAAAAGACATAACTACCTCTTGAATATAATATAACAAATAAACTTGAAAAATAATCATTATTTGATTGATGGGTATAAGGGTAAAAGGTAAAAAGTCACTTGGTCTAATGTAGACTAAGGTCACACATTTAGTTTTAATAAGACATGGGCTCTTGGAGATTGATAAATTTATTGTCTTCATCATTCATATTTAATAACTAGAAATCATTAAATGTAAAATGAGCAATAAATAAATATCAAATATCATTTACTATCCAATTTCATTTCAAACAACAATAAATATATATATTGACATCAAACTATCATCTTCAACTTTAATTATTAGCAATCCAATTTCAAACAACAAAAAATATATATTAATATCAAAGGGTCATCTTCAACTTTAAATATTAACAATTCAAAATATAAATATATGTTCATGTTGGGTAATAATTAAACATGTCTTTCTAACTCAAAAGAGTTCCAAGATCAAATTCCAATAATCATACAACATGTAATTCGGAAGGAATCTCATAATAACCAATTAATGTATCTCTATTAAAATAAACATTACTACATTAGGAGTGGGGATCTGGGTAGGAACACCAATAAACATGATTGGAAGCTTCCTACCTTGACATTCTATTTCCATAATTACAATCAATGCAACCATCAAGCTTAAACAATAAAAAAAACTTAAAAACCATGCATCACTCCACGACATGCAATAGTTTCAATGCAACAAAAAGATACGAGACTCTAACTATTGTGTTCACAAAGGAAGGGAATGATGGATGAAAATAATAAACAAGTTAATAAGAACTCTGTTGGTAGCAGCATAGAATTGATGCTTTGTCATGATTTTACATTTTTTTCTTTCATATCCCTTCATTGTACTCATGTTTGAATGTCGGTGGAAAAACTAGTTTGTTGTGCAAATATCTTCTTTGTACATATCATAATATCAAACAACATTGAAATCAAGTGTTAATCCGGGCTCTAAGCTTATATAGACTTGATTCTTTGTCATGATTTTACATTTATTTTCTTCATATCCCTTCATTGTGTTAGTACTAGAAGTCTCACCCTTCATTGTGTTAGTACTAAAAGTCTCACCTAGACTGCTATAGGTGTGAGCCTAATACGCATCAGAAAAACTTGTAGGTTTGTAAAGATAAGAGTTTGTTTCAAAATGTAGTGAATGGGTGAGGAACTCAGTTTAAACATCAACACAAAAATTCCAGAAAATATATATCAACAAACAAGACTTGAAAAGTCTTAGATTAGTGTTTAAGCTATAAATGGAAAGATGGAAGATTTAGTAGAAAAAAGTAGAATACATGCATCAGGTTACATCAGGTAATTCTGAAACACATATAATAGAAAACTCATTAAGCAGGAACTTCCTAGTCAACAAGATAAATTACTTCAACAACACTTGCACCAATAAAAACACAATAAATCTTTCATTGCATCAGGAAAAAGTACCAAGATGAATCCTTCATCAATAGCAAACAACAAAGAAAATATGAAACACATAATATGGTAAAGAGAATAAACTGATAATTAACTGATCAAGATTCTTAAGTCTGAGTACATACAGTCTGGAAACTTTTACAGTTGAAAAGTAAAGAAATGAGTCTCACAATAGCCACTCTCCTTTTCTCTAAGAGTTGCATCCATCATAAAAGAGCCAAATACATAAAAAATATATCTAAGAGGTCACAAATTACCCCATGCATTGGATTATGTTCCTTGGAGATATGTGGAAATAGACAGACAAACAAAAATCTAACAAACTGCTAGATTTCAGGAAGCTGTTGGTAGTATTAAATACAACTGCAACCAACTCATTGCATGGAGATTTAATGGAGCTGGATATGAGGCACAAGTGTCCCTTAATGTCTAACTGCCTCCTAGGGAACCATTTGAACCTCCTAAGATAGGTGGCAACCCTCCTACAACTCAGATTTATCAGACTGTTAGAGTTTGCAGTGCATCTGCACGATTCGCTGCAAACTTTCCTATAGGTGATGTTTTCAACTTTTCTCCCAAACGACAAACTGGGTTGGGATGAGTTTTGGTCAGCAAGTCAAATAAATTATGTTTCGCCTCCAAAAACAATTTCAGAAAAACCCAGTTCGTATATTTCAAGATACGATGAAAATGCAACTTTGCTTCTTACTAATTTGCTACAAACTGTTTTAATTTTAGCAGTTAGCAGCGCCTTCAACAGAATGCGCTTCGAATTTCCTGTAGATGTT
>SNQJ01S0127166.1:37107-47741 GCA_010110895.2 Picea sitchensis | reverse complement strand
TGTTTATATACCCACGCAGGGGTGCCCTTTACCAATAGTCATGTCCTTTGAGACATGACCTTTCATTATTAACAATTATTATTTATTAATTATTATGTTATGAATATCTATGATATATGTATATTTATGTTCATAACATTGTCCATGACTTGGATGGCATTGAATTGGGAAATAATTCCAAAGTGGCCTTTCTTTAAAATATTTTCCATGTGGTGAGAGCTGATAATTTATAAGGAATTGGGCTTGAAATCCTTGAGAGTATGTTTATGGCCCTCCTTAGTGAAGCTCGTGTACAATTCCATAAAATCTATGGTAATCAGACCCAATGTTCTTAACCACTATGCACCTAGCACCACATCAAAACCGGATATTTCAATAGCGAACATGTGTGATTTGAGTTGATAATCCCCCATTTGAAGTATCACATTCTCACACTTGCCACCTCATTTCATCATATAGCCATCAACCATTAGAATTTAAAAATTGTGCATTTCATGGACATAACAATGGGTTTCTTCTACCACTTGTTGATGAATAAAATTGTGGGCGTTTCCACTGTTAATTAAAAGAATCACATTTTGGTGCTTGATGTAGCCAACCAACTTCATGGTCTAGGGAACTAAGATGCTTGCTAAAGTATGGAGGGAAATTTGGAACTCCTCCTAAGACAAATGTAGGGTGGGTTTTTCTTGAGGAGGAGGTACATGGTTTTCTAATTCCAGTTATGGTATGGCATCATGATCTGTAAACAGGAGGCTTATAGCCTATATGTTTCACCAACATGGAACCCTTTGCTGCAGCTCTAATTTTATGCTCTCTTTTGACAACTGAAAAGACTCGACCATACAATTATAGTTGACCACATGAAGAGGAAGTCGACTACCCAATAGTCAAGCCAAAAAATTAAGTTGGAAGAGGGAAGGTCGAGTCAGAAGAATGATTTGGAAGAAGGCCAGTCGATTCGACCAAAATTAGGTAGACGAAGGGAGCCAAATCGGTTGAAAGAAAATCTCGGTCGAATATGGGAGGATTTAGGTCGACCAGAAGTGGACGTCGGTCAAATGAGAAGAGGAAGTCAATAAAATGGAAAGCCCAGTCGAAATGAGTTGACTTAGGATTAAATAAAATAATTAGAAAGAGTATTTAGTGGTCGACCATGAAGGGAAACCCTCTACCAGTCAGATTTGATGACCAACAACTGAGAAAAATGTTTGGAGGGAGGATTCGACAACCAACTACGTAGGAAAACGTTTTGGGGTGATTTTTGGTAATCTACGGTGCCATAAAACACCCAGAGGCGATTTTGGCAACCCCACGTCAACTAAAAATGTCTTGAAGTAGATTTGGATCTTCCACAACAAAGAAAAATGTATTAGCACGTAGTAAATGTTCAAGCAACACTGGATTAGTATGAATGGTATTTTTATCACTGATGGGTGAATGAAAAATGCTAGATGAAGTCGAGAATGAGAAACATGACCTACAAACCAAGTACAAACACCAATTAGCAACAAAATCAACTTTGGCAATGAGAGAAAACCCCTAACGACTCTTAAAATTAAAATAACAACTTCTAAAAAAATAAAAATGACTCATAAAGGAGGGTCGTCGATTTCCACTACTAAATGGATGTACGAGTTTGGATAAAGAGTTGTTGGACTAGTTTATTGATTCACATGGGACCATGTTAATACAAGACAGGATGAACCCATAACTGGCACATATTTCTCTTTGCTAGACTGTATGCAAGTAGTCATTAAATTACAAAATAACCATTCATTAAATTATAATGCAGACAATTTCATCCATAGACAATGAAATTTAAATGTGACTAACACACACACAACTCAGAATTTACCCTGGAAACCCAAACGAGAAAACCAACATTATTTTCGCTTCAACCAAGCTCTTATTTATTCAACAATGGGCAAGTTACAGGCTCTTTGGTTCATCTTTATGCTCCTCTGTGACATATGGGCAACCTTTTTACATCATTCACAACCAAATAACCACTTTCTCATTGCGGGGATACTTGATATAGAGGATCGAGTCGATCGGGATGATAACTAGAAGGTCAAGCGTCCCCAACGCTTCAGCTTCTGTCCTATCCACTTCTCCTGATGGTAAAATAAATGAACATAATTGTGTCACAAGTGGAGCCATCCCAACTACAATGTGCACCAGAGGTATGCAATCATTTATTTATTATTTTATGTACATCGAATTTAATTATCACGTGAAATACTAATTTTCAATTGTTCTATTGCATAAAAGAATATAAAAAATAGAACCCACTCAAAACATAAGATAGGATGACAAGGAATAAAAGGGTCGATCACAAACTTTGTGAGTATTTATGTTTTCATCCTTTCTTAAGATTTCATGTTTGTTGTGATCTTTATGTTTAAATAAATAATTTACACTTGTTCATGGACATATTCTAATAGGTGCTAACATATAAAGAGGAGCCAACTCATGAATTTATAAACATTGTGTTAACTATGGGTTGTGAGTATTCGTTGAAGTATGAAAGATTAATTGAACAATTTGTAAGTAGCAATGTCGTTTAACTTCTCTTGTTTTATAATTAATGAAACAACAAGACAACTTTATATTGATTATATCGATTGTGCTTTGTCATGTCGTATTAAACATGCAGGAACAAAGTATGGAATGCAACCAACATAGGAGATTTTGAGAGAATGCATGAAGCATGGCTTCGAAAGAATGCATATTGTTTATGAAAGACTTGGTGCTAAGGTATGTTTTTTGATTTATGTAATCATGTATATTCTACTATATATATACATGTAGATATACTTACTACAATTTATTTCTATGTTTGTAGATGTAAGATGAAGGGGCGAAACATAAAAAATAAGACGATCAAGAAAACATTATGTTAAAAAACTAAAGTACAATATCGTCTACAAATGATGAAGAAATGAGGCATGCACAGAACTCGAGTGACGACAACAATTCAACTGATGAATAACAATCAATATAATTGAATGTTATTGTAAGTTGTATGTTTTGGAATATATTTGTATCTGAAAATCAAGGATTTTGTTTAATGTACTCAACATATTGCCCCAATTGCATGAGGACATGTTACCAATAAGTGTAACAATTACATATTGGTATTAATTTGATTATTGTGGGCCTTTATGTTGTCCCTTTTTGTATGAAAATTGGTCTCTTATTCATATATAATAAAATGAGTTTCTTATTTCATAACATTGTCAAATGTTGTAAAATGTTGCACTCCTGAATAATTAATATGTGAATGATTTACATTGTTACAAATAACATAGGTGTGATTTGTTGGATAACACATTAATGCAATCATTATATCAAAATGCAATAACAAAAATATAAAGCAATATTATTATATAAAAAAATGATCTTGAAATGATTAATTGAAAATTTGTAAAAATGATTAATTAAAATATATACATATCAATGCACTGTATTCTTTTGAACTCACTAGAGAGTGTGTGTCCTAATATATTAAGTGATGCATTTTGAGAAGTCATATGCACTGGTTAACATTAATTATAATAACACACTACTTACAAACTATTGAGAAAAGGCACCGTTCCATAAATGATATAATGCACAATAATATTTATCATTTCAAAATTATACAATGCTCATATTTAAAATATACATTTTGGATCTAAAAATAATGTATGCACCAGTGTGTTACTTTTGTTATACACACTGTGGCTCTAAATATTATTTACACATCAATGCCTTTACTATAATATACACACTGGTGCTTAGTAAAAATAATGGCACTGACATCTCACCTCGAATATTCGAAATTTCACTACCATTTGGTGCACATGATAAAAAAGACATGGATATGTACTAATTATACAAGCACCAGGGAATACACTATATTAAACACATCGAGTCTCAACATAACTTAATCGCACCGATGCTCACTATAATGTAAACACACCGGTGCATAAAAAAGCTAAAATGCATCGATGCTTCATACACAAACAAGGAAAAACCAATGCGTGGAAATTATAAGAGCATTAGTGCTCTGCATATGATGAAAAAGGTGGAACCGGTGCACAATAATTACAAACGCACCAGAGCTTTTGTATTATATTAACACACGAGGGTTGATTTCTCAAGACCGCACCGATGCATTTTGACAATAACAACACTAGAAAAAAAAATTGCTACAACCTTTGCCTGCTCAAATTGTTTTAGTTATATGGAACATCCACTAAAACCTCTGCAATCAATAGAGGAGGTTGTAGCGGAGTTTTTTTTGAAAAATTTGTCAAATTTGTAACACTAAAAACCTTCGCTAGAAGGTGTTCTCCTTGTAGTGATTATGGATTTGTATCTGTTAATCTTATGAGAATTCAAGGAATCATTAGAGGCATCCCTAATGGATTTTCTAGCAAGTTTACACTCATTATCATACCAAGGGTTGGAAATTCTACTTTTTTGTTTACACAAGGCTTCGATAGAGAATTTTTTTATGGAAGTAGAGAGAGTTGTCGTAATATTATTATAGAGGTCTTCAATATTGTTCTTATATGATAGAAGATTTAACTTAGTGTTTAAGTCCTTTAAGAAGAGATCGACTTTATGTTTGTCAAAAAACAAGTGCCTTTGGTTATGAGATTTCTCTTCAATGGGGTTTTGTGCGTGAAAAAGTTTAGAGTTAGGGTTTGAGGCCTATGATCAAAGTCAAGTTCATGGTCATTTAAAAGGTCAAAATTTATTGTTTGGTTGTATACATGAATATCTTAAATCACATAATCCACAACACTGCTACCCAACCCATGGAGACAAGTAATCTGGTTAGATTCCGACCACTTTGTTAGACCATTGCAAATGATTAGATCTTGAGAGTTGCAAAGCTTGATTAGCTAAGTACCATACAAATTTTGAGTCAGGTCTTTCGAATTTATTTTATCTCTATTAACTAAAACAAGGTCCTCATCTAACCATAAAAAATTAGGATGGGAATCATTATGCTTTGCAATTATTAATATATTTCTTATACTTTACAATTATAAGTTTCTTTCAAAAATTATTCATGTGTTTTTTTAGTTAACTTTATAAGCCATTATTTATATCGATGAACTTAACAATTTTACAAATGTTTTAAAGAAATTTAAATATGAATAAAGCAATATCAAATATTTACTTTACCCGTCTCTTAAACCACATATAACATAAACATTTACATTTGATTTAATTTCCAATCAAAATAATAATAAGAAAAAAAGAAAACACATGTCACAATTTAAATTAAAAAAAATGTTTAATTGATATATTCAAACAACATCAATTTAAATGGAAAAAAAATGTTGAATTGATATATTCAAACAACATCAATTTAAATTGAAAAAAAAAATGTTGAATTGATATATTCAAACAACATAAAAAATAATAAGATATAAGAAAATATGTCTCCAACTTAAATGAAAAAAATAAAATATTAAATTGATATCTTCAAAACCCACGATTTTAAACAAAATGCAAAATGAGATTATAGATAGATTTGACAATGTTTAATTATAAGAATTAGGAAGATTTAAAAAAAAAAAACATAAACTCTATCTTTCATAAATAATCATAATTTTTATTTAAATGAATAATTGTTAATAAATATAACAAAAAATATCTAATTAAAAGTAGGATGAATCACATCCTCCATTAAAGTAAACACCAATAAAGATAGTTAACAATGCTTGATCATTTAATTTTTTTTTATAATTCATAAGTTTCATGGACACCTATAATTTTCATAAAAAAAACATAATAAATGTAAAATAATATTTATTAAAATACATAATAAATATAAAGTTCTAACCCAAAATACATAATAAATATAAAGTTCTAACCTAAAGTTCGAGTTATGCATGGAACATAAATGAAGAAGAGTATACCATGATTCCATCAATAAATATGGAGTAATCAAAATGAGAAACCATGCCTCTCATTCCAAGGGGATGTCTTAATTCCACTTAATCATCACGATCACCAAGAAGATAACTACCAATTCTTCACTTAATCTATTATTAAAATGAATATTATTAAAAATAATTTCTTATTATTATTTTTAATCTACCTTTGTTATATTTTTTTTAGATATGATTTTTAAGAAACATGTGTTTATGTTTTATTATGAAGTTAACATATCAAATTTTTTTAGGACATGTAGCAGGCCCTGGTTACACCCATGGAAGCCATGGTTATTGCAATTCCAACATGGTACAGAAGGAATCAAAGAGTCTTTTTAATGTTCCAGGCATCTGAAGAGCAAGTATGATTGTTATCTCTTCAACTATCTCGAACACAATGCATCGACATGTCTCTCCCTCTATACATACTCATGCCTCTACTTCTGCATCGGCTGTTAAAGACCTTAAAGGACTGTATTGCAAAAAGATGGAATCCACACCATGGGAATGGTGCATATACTTGATGAAATGCCTGACAGAAGAATGGGGTGTGTGGCTTGACAACATTACAACATCAACATTGTCATATTCCTTTCCATCTTCAGATTTCCTTCTACATGTGGTCAGTCCAAACCCATTTATGTGCTTCAGCTTAGGACCTCTATTGGTGGCTAGAACATCTCTGGCACTAATCTCCAGGTCAAGCATACCTCTTAACAGGCTTGTAATACAAACTGCTAAATTTCCTAGGCAAGCAATTCCTGCATCAGAAATAGTAGCATTTACTATTAGAGCTTCACTGATGTCGAATTATTCCAAGGCAATATCCGACAGCCATGCCAACCAACAAACTAAGTATATAATCAATAGGTGCAACCTGTATTTGATTCCCTGCAAGAAACCCATTTCAAAATGCAATGCAAGAGAGAAGTTTTCCCCATCTCCTGAGAACCAAAATTTATAATTCCTGCACAACATTCACATACATTGTCGTCCCTGCACATTTATAGCAAAGTTAGGGCTTGACAAACAAGGAAGTTTTCCTCAACCTCTCATTCAATTGCTTAATTAAAAAACTCCATACTAACGTTTCAAATGTTTTCATTACTATTTATCTCAAGGTCCACGATCCCATTTGAAACTAAATAGATGAGGAAGCGATAAAGTAACTTACTTTGATAAAGATGATAGAGAGAATACGAATAGAATATTATTTTTTACGTACTTTCCAGTCACAAATTTGGTTCTTCATTCAGATGAAGTGCTGTAAATGAAAAAAGGGAAGAAATTCTCGAGCCTTCCACGTAAAGAGTTGGTTCCGTTATGTGTGTATATATCTTTATTATAGCATGGATGATAACGAATATAACATGGACGAGAAAGAAAGATACGATAATATGAGTGTACATTATACGAAGAAAATATAAAATATCTCTTTCATCAGAATTAGTATATACTTAGGGTTACTTTGTTCTCTAAGTACATAGAACAAGGGTTACTTTGATAAGGTATACTTAGGGTTACCTTGTTCTCTAAGTACAGAGAGCATGGGTTACTTTGATAAGGTAACCCTGGGTTATTTTATTAAGGTTACCTTGTTCTCTAAATATATAGCTAATATAAAGAGAATCAACTTTTGTGTTTATCATGGACTTTGTTCTTTTATAGGAAAGTTATTTTAGCTCTATAATGTTGAAATACTAAGAAGAGGGTGAATCATTATGAGCATTTTTTACCACTTTTAACCATAGTATATTTAAAATTCAATTTAATGAACATTATTCAATAGTTTATTACTCATGTATAATAAACAACCACAAATACACAATACACCTACTTATGCATCCAAAATTTACGTGAAAACTCAAATGGGAGAAAACTACAGAATGCTTTCTTATATATATCAAGAATACATTCATTGGAAGCACCAACTTCTCAATTCTCCAACACCAACTGGGAGGAGGCACCAACCCCCTGATTTACAAGCTCCAACCTGAAGGAAGCTACAACTCCCTGAATTCTCCAGTTACAACTGGATGGATGCTCCAACTCGAAGGAAGCTCCAACTCCCTATATTCTCCAATTCCAACTGAAAGGAGTTTACGACCCCCTGATTTACAGGCTCCAACCTGAAGGAAGCTCCAACTCCCTATATTCTCCAACTCCAACTGAAAGGAGTTTACAACCCCCTGATTTATAGGCTCCAACCTGAAGGAAGCTCCAACTCCCTGAGTTATCAGGCACCAACTGGAAGGAGGCTACAACCCCCTTTCCTTGCCCCATCCTGCAACCCTGAAATATAAGTGTAGACTCAAACTATCACTACCACCGATCAACCTGTAACTGGTATTGTCATCAACCAACCTGTCACTGTCACAGTCACACCAACTCGTGACTACCACTGTGACATCAATCAATCACTGTCACTTTGTCACATCAACCCATGCCTAATGATTAACTAATCATCCAACATGTCACTGTCCTCGTCAACGTCACTATCACCGTCACTGACATACCATCATCAACCAACTATAACCACATCCACTCACATGGATACAAAAACCATCACCATACCATGTACTAGAACCTGTATCATAACATGTACCTCAACCATGTACCATACCATGTACATCAACCATGTACTACAACTTGTACTATGTCATGCATCAACCATGTACCAAACCTATACCATATCATGCATCAACCATGTACCAAACCTATACCACATCATGCATCAACCATGTACCAAAACTATACCATACCATGTAGGAAGATCACCAAGAAGTGCCTCTAGCAATGTACCATATCATCATCAACTCATGAAGCATAACATCACCAAGATGTGTCTCAATATCACCAATCATGTACCATTAGATATGTCAAGTGTAGGTACCAAAACATCAATGATGAGCATCCAATCATATACCTCAATTATATATCAAAACCATGTACTATGAAATGTGCCTCATCCATATACCATATCTCTCATGATATGTCTTAATCATGCCATACACCATATACAATAATATATCATCAATGAAGTTCCTCCAACATGTGATAACATCACCATGACATATACCAAACCAGATACCAAGATAGCCAAGATATCTCTCTAATCAATGTACCATGACATCGCCAAGATGTTTCTAAACATGCATTGGTCAACATCACTAAGACATGCCTCAAGCATGAACCACAACATCCAATGCATATACCTCAAACATGTGCCATATCACTCATGATATTCCTCAAGCATATACCATACAACAAACCATATGCCAAGTATCCAAGATGTGCCTCAAGATATATACTAAAACTCACAAAGACATGTCTCAAGAATGTATCACAACATCTAATGCATGTACCTCAAACATGTGTCATAACCTCATCAAGAAGTGTCTCAAAAATGCATTAATATCACCAAGAAATGTACCTCATACATGTACCAAAATATGCCTCACACCATGCACATAATATGTGCCTCAAGCATGTGCCAATGTCTCAACAAGAAACCAAAGACATACCTCAAGCACACACCATAACATCACCAACATGTAACCTTCAAGGCATGCATATAAAAATACCTTTAAACCTGTAGCTGACCTGATGCACAAGATTTCAGACCTGGAATTCTTCCTTAGCCTCAACAACCAGGTAGTAACATCCTCCCCAAATTTGTCTTTTCCTCGTGATACTAAGACCATTCGACTAGCGAGGCCTCGCAGGACAAGGGCCCTACAACCCACAAGGGTGCCTCATGAGACACCAGTATTTTAACCCGTGAGGGTCAACCACACTAGAGTTTCTCATAAACCCTCGCTCTCCTTTGCAATCCTGAAACTTTTTCCTTCGTACTTCCTTCATTGCCTCAGACTTACTACCTCATATTCACGAAATATATCAAGTGTTCTCACATAGAAGATATTCAACAAAGTTGTGTTTGTAAGAATGAGAGGCTTCTTGAAGTGTATTTATACCTTTTCAAAGTAATTTCTTTCCTTAACTTTACGACTACGAATAGCGAAGTACAGGGTAATTTTTTTTTTAAAGCATTAGGAAATTAACGTTAACACATAAATCATAGCAACACATAATCAACATGACATCATAATTAAAAGCATTACACGTGACACATCATCGTAATCAATGACGACACAAGACAACACATTAACATAAATGATAGTGACACATGATCAACACATAAACATAAATAGCGACACAGTTCCACACATCACAATCAACTGAAGCAATTATAGATAATGATCACCCATATCGTTGAATATTAAATAACTACATGCCCAACCTATCCTGCATAGTTAGAATCTCCAGGACACATAAACAACTCTCAAGCCCAGGATTCATCCGATTGATTTTGACCATTTAAGGTCTCAGGGCTGGCGACTGTTTTGAGGAGCAAGGGGGTGTCTAAATCCCACTAATCCAATCACAACTCATAAATCCAATCTAGATTATCAGTCATACACTAACATTATCACGTGGCTCAAGAGAAATCCAACTACTAAACAATCATACATCAACTTTATTTAATCGCGCAAGAGCAAACAATTATAAAACAATCATACATCCACATAATCAATAGCGCAAGAGTAATCGTCAAATTTATTTTCATGGCGCAAAAGTGATCATCAATTTATCTTCATGGTGCAAGAAATCTAATCACAAAACCAATCCTAC
>SNQJ01S0127166.1:22431-37057 GCA_010110895.2 Picea sitchensis | reverse complement strand
AACGTTTCAAATGTTTTCATTACTATTTATCTCAAGGTCCACGATCCCATTTGAAACTAAATAGATGAGGAAGCGATAAAGTAACTTACTTTGATAAAGATGATAGAGAGAATACGAATAGAATATTATTTTTTACGTACTTTTCAGTCACAAATTTGGTTCTTCATTCAGATGAAGTGCTGTAAATGAAAAAAGGGAAGAAATTCTCGAGCCTTCCACGTAAAGAGTTGGTTCCGTTATGTGTGTATATATCTTTATTATAGCATGGATGATATCGAATATAGCATGGAAGAGAAATAAAGATACGATAATATGAGTGTACATTATACGAAGAAAATATAAAATATCTCTTTCATTAAAATTAGTATATACTTAGGGTTACTTTGTTCTCTAAGTACATAGAACAAGGGTTACTTTGATAAGGTATACTTAGGGTTACCTTGTTCTCTAAGTAGAGAGAGCATGCGTTACTTTGATAAGGTAACCTTGGGTTATTTTATTAAGGTTACCTTGTTCTCTAAATATATATAGTTAATACAAAGAGAATCAACTTTTGGGTTTATCATGGACTTTGCTCCTAGAGAGAGCATGCGTTACTTTGATAAGGTAACCTTGGGTTATTTTATTAAGGTTACCTTGTTCTCTAAATATATATAGTTAATACAAAGAGAATCAACTTTTGGGTTTATCATGGACTTTGCTCCTTTATAGGAAAGTTATCTTAGCTCTATAATGTTGAAATATTAAGAAGAGGGTGAATCATTATGAGCATTTTTTATCACATTTAATCATAGTATATTTAAAATTCAATTTAATGAATATTATTCAATAGTTTATTACTCATGCATAATAAACAACCACAGATACACAATACACCTACTTATGCATCCAAAATTTACGTGAAAACTCAAATGAGAGAAAACTACAGAATGCTTTCTTATATATATCAAGAATACATTCATTGGAAGCACCAACTTCTCAATTCTCCAACACCAACTGGGAGGAGGCACCAACCCCCTGATTTACAAGCTCCAACCTGAAGGGAGCTACAACTCCTTGAATTCTCCAGCTACAACTGGATGGATGCTCCAACTCCTTAGTTTACAGGCTCCAACTCCCTATATTCTCCAACTCCCTATATTCTCCAACTCCAACTGAAAGGAGTTTACGACCCCCTGATTTATAGGCTCCAACTTGAAGGAAGCTCCAACTCCCTATATTCTCCAACTCCAACTGAAAGGAGTTTACGACCCCCTGATTTACAGGCTCCAACCTGAAGGAAGCTCCAACTCCCTGATTTATCAGGCACCAACTAGAAGGAGGCTACAAACCCCTTTCCTTGCCCCATCCTGCAGCCCTGAAATATAAGTGTAGACTCAAACTATCACTACCACCGATCAACCTGTAACTGGTATTGTCATCAACCAACCTGTCACTGTCACAGTCACACCAACCCGTGACTACCACTGTGACATCAATCAATCACTGTCACTTTGTCACATCAACCAATCACTGTCACTTTGTCACATCAACCCGTGCCTAATGATTAACTAATCATCCAACATGTCACTGTCCTCGTCAACGTCACTATCACCGTCACTTTCATACCATCATCAACCAACTATAACCGCATCCACTCACATGGATACAAAAACCATCACCATACCATGTACTAGAACCTGTATCATAACATGTACCTCAACCATGTACCATACCATGTACGTCAACCATGTACCACAACTTGTACTATGTCATGCATCAACCATGTACCAAACCTATACCATATCATGCATCAACCATGTACCAAACCTATACCACATCATGCATCAACCATGTACCAAAACTATACCATACCATGTAGGAAGATCACCAATAAGTGCCTCTAGCAATGTACCATATCATCATCAACTCATGAAGCATAACATCACCAAGATGTGTCTCAATATCACCAATCATGTACCATTAGATATGTCAAGTGTAGGTACCAAAACATCATTGATGAGCATCCAATCATATATCTCAATTATATATCAAAACCATGTACTATGAAATGTGCCTCATCCATATACCATATCACTCATGATATGTCTTAATCATACCATACACCATATACAATAATATATCATCAATGAAGTTCCTCCAACATGTGATAACATCACCATGACATATACCAAACCAAATACCAAGATAGCCAAGATATCTCTCTAATCAATGTACCATGACATCGCCAAGATGTTTCTAAACATGCATTGGTCAACATCACCAAGACATGCCTCAAGCATGAACCACAACATCCAATGCATATATCTCAAACATGTGCCATATCACTCATGATATTCCTCAAGCATATATCATACAACAAACCATACGCCAAGTATCCAAGATATGCCTCAAGATATATACTAAAACTCACAAAGACATGTCTCAAGAATGTATCACAACATCCAATGCATGTACCTCAAACATGTGTCATAACCTCATCAAGAAGTGTCTCAAAAATGCATTAATATCATCAAGAAATGTACCTCATACATGTACCAAAATATGCCTCACACCATGCACATAATATGTGCCTCAAGCATGTGCCAATGTCTCAACAAGATACCAAAGACATACCTCGAGCACACACCATAACATCACCAACATGTAACCTTCAAGGCATGCATATAAAAATACCTTTAAACATGTAGCTGACCTGATGCACAAGATTTCAGACCTGGAATTCTTCCTTAGCCTCAACAACTAGGTAGTAACATCCTCCCCAAATTTGTCTTTTCCTCGTGATACTAAGACCAGTCGACTAGCGAGGCCTCGCATGACAAGGGCCCTACAACCCACAAGGGTGCCTCATGGGACACCAGTAGTTTGACCCGTGAGGGTCAATCACACTAGAGTTTCTCATAAACCCTCGCTCTCCTTTACAATCCTGAAACTTTTTCCTTCGCACTTCCTTCGTTGCCTCAGACTTACTACCTCATATTCACCAAATATATCAAGTGTTCTCACATAGAAGATATTCAACAAAGTTGTGTTTGTAATAATGAGAGGCTTCTTGAAGTGTATTTATACCTTTTCAAAGTAACTTCTTTCCTTAACTTTACGACTACGAATAGCGAAGTACATGTAATTTTTTTTTTTAAAGCATTAGGAAATTAACGTTAACACATAAATCATAGCAATACATAATCAACATGACATCATAATTAAAAGCATTACACGTGACACATCATCGTAATCAATGACGACACAAGCCAATGCATTAACATAAATGATAGTGACACATGATCAACACATAAACATAAATAGCGACACAGTTCCACACATCACAATCAACTGAAGCAATTATAGATAATGATCACCCATATCGTTGAATATTAAATAACTACCTGCCCAACCTATCCTGCATGGTTAGAATCTCCAGGACACATAAACAACTCTCAAGCCCAGGATTCATCTGATTGATTTTGACCATTTAAGGTCTCAGGGTTGGCGATTGTTTTGAGGAGCAAGGAGGTGTCTAAATCCCACTAATCCAATCACAACTCATAAATCCAATCTAGATTATCAGTCATACACTAACATTATCACGTGGCTCAAGAGAAATCCAACTATTAAACAATCATACATCAACTTTATTTAATCGTGCAAGAGCAAACAATTATAAAACAATCATACATCCACATAATCAATAGCGCAAGAGTAATCGTCAAATTTATTTTCATGGCGCAAAAGTGATCATCAATTTATCTTCATGGCACAAGAAATCTAATCACAAAACCAATCCTACATCTCATTAAATTCATGGGGCAAGAGTGACCATCAATTTTAATTTCATGGCGCAAGGTAAACAAATTTCTAAAACAATCATACATTCACATAATTGATGGTGCAAGAGAAAACTAGTTACTAAAACAGTCTTTCATCAACTTTATTTTAAGGCGCGCAAGTAATTTAAGTACTTAATTAATCACACATCAATAATTATATCTAGGCACACGAGTAAACTAAGTACATAATCAATCAAAGGTAATTAAAGACTAGATTCATCGACCACGACCAACCATTCATTTCTTCATGCACACAAATCATCTATTCTACTTATTCCATTATTCAACAATAATTAAGTGCAAAAAGGTGAAGAGAATAAGACATAATGATTAATAAGATTACGAGGGCAATAACAAGATCCATGAAAAATAATTGCGTCCAACATTTACACTTGCCCAAGTGATATTCAATCAAGTCGAGCATCATTTGTTAGCATTCCCATCAACTGTAATATATTGTTATGCAATCTTAAAAGAAATACAAATTACATAATCAAATGTAAGGAGCTAAGAGGAGATCCAAATCCTTATTAAGCAATAGATATATATCAGATTCAATGTTAATCAACATATTTATTTAAAAACCCTATTAGAAGATTTAATTTTTCCTTACATTAAAAGGATGCAATACTAATTTAAATAAATTTCAAGGTAACTTCCATAATATCACATCTTTTTTAGGCAAAGGTAAGTACTCCTTTACTACATTAATTATCATTTTAAACTATAAATACAGTCATAACAACATTTAATAGGGATCCTAGAGTTACTGCATATCCTTTAATATCGTAAGGGCTTTAAGTGCCCAATAGATATCCATGTAAAAAGATTTAAGAATCACATATAATAGGCAAGGTAATTAACCTTCGTGTCTCAGCTTCCCTATCACAAAAGACTTGGATAGGTCCATCAATTAAGAATTAACAAGTGTTCAATTGCTAACCTATGCGTCCTTTAATAAAATTAAAAGGGGCCAAGTCTTACAAGCAAATAAAACAAGGACCAACCAAACAACGCAACCGTCTAAATCATCTCATCGTCTAAGCTTCAATTAACACAACAATGCGCAAAGTGTCCAGAATGAAGACCCAACGCCAAAATCAAGGGAGGAGGATTGTCACCGTGTTCTTTCCTCAAAACAACAAGCTCTGCTCTACCCTCCATGCCCAACATCGAGCAAGCACCCACGCACCAAGCATCACGGTAAAAGCTCGTCATCCTCAACCCCGACGACCACACGAGTACCACCCAGATTGCACACCGATACACATTTACTCGGATACAATTTCCCAAGGTCCAAGTGATTGAGGGAATAATTGAGATAAGATTAATGTTATAAGGGAAAATAACCAATTCGTGATGTGAAAACAAATTAAAAAAAAATGTTGGGCAAGAGCCCATGGAAAATTTCATTGATAGTTGAACAATCCCATTCGTGGTGAGATGACAGTTGTTAAAAACATTGGGCAAGAGCCCATGGAAAATTTCGTTGATAGTCCAACAATCCAATTCATGGTGAGATGACCGTCTTAAAAACATTGGGCAAGAGCCCAGGAAGAATTTGCTGATAGTTCAACAAATCCAATCGTGGTGAGATGACAGTTTTAAAAATGTTGGGAAAGAGACCACATAAAATTTTGTTGACAGTCCAACAATCCAATTCGTGGTGAGATGGATGTCTTAAAAACATTGGGAAAGAAACCAGCAAGAATTTGCTGACAGTCCAACAAATCCAATCGCGGTGAGATGACAGTTTTAAAAATGTTGGGCAAGAGCCCATGGAAAATTTCACTGACAATCCAACAAATCCACTTCATGGTGAGATGAAAGTTTTAAAAACATTGGGCAAGAGCCCAAGAAGAATTTTAATACTTGACCTGCTCAGAGACACATCAATTCGATCTAGGATAGCTAGTGCGAACTTAATCCAAAATATACAATTTTCAATGCTTAGTTGTGAAAAGTAAACAACATTACTATACAAAATTACAAAATTTCAATGCTTATTACACAAAACCCATCAAGGATTTAACAATCGATGTTCAGAATAAAATGGCGGTTTATGAAAATAATTCCAAGGGATTTACAAGAAATCTAAATAATTAAAATTTTAATTCAAATAAAAGTACCGTAACTGAAGGTGACGAAGAGTCGACGATGTTCTTCAGTGATGGGGATCCTTCTATCCTCCCGCTTGCTAACCATGGAGACTTCACTAATACCTCCCAGCCAACGCTAGGGATACTCTTCTTCCCCCTTAGCCCCCTGAGCCGCAAAGGGGAAATGCACACAACCAAGCAGAAAAATACTCTAGCTCTGAGCTTGCCTTGCAAGGTAGAGCCACCACTCTCTCTCAAGCTGGGTA
The DNA here is from genome assembly GCA_010110895.2 of Picea sitchensis. Lineage (NCBI taxonomy): Eukaryota > Viridiplantae > Streptophyta > Pinopsida > Pinales > Pinaceae > Picea > Picea sitchensis. The sequence continues at coordinate 30,865 of SNQJ01S0127166.1, read as the reverse complement.
TCCCAACTCTCACAAGTAAAACCCATCAAAAATTTTGTAGCATAACTTTACTCATAACCAGTGTGATCCATTTCTCATCCCAACCATTTGTTTTATAGAATTTCCTCATAACACATCCCCACTTGCACAATTAATTCACTTTTTAATTTAAATAATTTAGAATTATTTCCCCTTACACTTGTCACCCTTTTTCCAATTTGCACAAGTAAAACCACATTTTATTTTAATAAAATTTAATTTCTCTCGCCCTTCCTAAAAGTGCTCCTTGAATCACTCCTATTAAAAGTTACTTAATGACTGGCACCTTACTAAATCTAAGTTGAGTTAAAATATGATTCTTCTTTAGTTAGACTAGTGTTAACTAGACTCTGGATTCCTTTCTATGCGTACACATTCTCTCCTCTACGTTTCTTTCTTATTTAAAAAAATCCCTTTTAATAATTTCTTACACCTATGTGCCTTAATAAAATCATTAGGATTATTTCAATTTGCTTAATTCTTGAAATTATTTACCTCATTCCCCTTTTGCTTTAGTTATCAATTTCAGTTTAGATTCTTTACAAAACTTATACTTAGGCTTAATTAAATTTTATTTGCAAAGGCTTAGAGTCTTATAGGGATTTATAATTAATAATTTCAATCCTTAATTAATTAATTAATTAATTGATCTCACTGTGCTCAAGATTTTCCGAGGTTAATTATTTGCTCAGGGTTTTCTAGGCCACCTAGATTCATTGACTCAAATTTTATCTACGCGACTTGCCCTTCAAGACGCACTTCATGCTCTACGGGTGCCACTCGCCTTTAACTGGTTTTGGTAGTTGTCCACCCCTGGAGTCAGCACTCCATTCAGGCGACCTTGTGAGAGACTAAGGGATTCTAAGGAATAAGGACCCTGCCTTATTGCGTGCCCCTTATAAATCTTTGTGAGTGACTGTCACAGTCTGCCCTCACGACATCGCGGTCCTCTCGAACTAGGTAATCATTAACCTACAATTCGAGTCACAACGGGAGTCCTAGTAGGTTGTGACAAGGACACTGCCACACCTCTCCCTCAATATCTAGTCTATGTGCATGGCCCCTTTACTTCTTATGTGAGTCATATTAGCAAGCAATCATGATTCTACATCCATCAACGAAACATTGTCAATGATCCATATAAAAAATCATGCTATAATCAATCATATGTCACATATGCATAAATGAAATACTCAAACCAATACAATCCACTCCCTGACTCAATTTGGAATCCTAGGAGGTCCATTGATTCCATCGGCATTAACAATCTGTCTAGTGTCTTGGACACTCAGGGGAAATTCATCAATAGCATCTGCCAATACATATATATAAATTAACATTAAATCACCACCATCAACATCATCATAAAATCCATAAGTGAAATATAGAACCATTTACTATAACCGGATCACTTGCATGCAAGTGTCCTCAAAGAATAATTTGATAACATGTGCTCGTAAAGTGAGATGTTACATACACCCCCTCTTGTTTTAAACTTCGTCCTGAAGTTGTACATTATATAAAATGCAGTAAATAAAGTATTTGACAAGATCTATGTATAAAATCAAATAAGTAAGGAAACTGTTGACGCATATCATATGCGTCCTCCCAGGTAGCCGAGTGTGGACTATAATTGTCCCACTGGACCTTGACGTGATCGACTGTTCGACACCGTATTTGTCGAATGTGATGGTCCAAAATGTGGATTGGCTCCACCTTGAGTGCACCCTCGTCTGACACCTGCAACAAACTCATGTCAATCACATGTGTAGGATCACTAACATAATGTCTCCAAACATATATATGAAAAACATCATGTATATGCCTCAAAGAATCAGGCAAGGCTAGTCGATACGCCACAGGTCCTTTCTTTTCCACAACTTCAAAAGGTCCCAAAAAACTAGGAGATATTTTAGCACCATTTCCAAACTTGATCGAACTCTTGTGCGGTTTCACCCGCAAGAAGAATCAGTCGCCAACTTCATAATTGTGGTCAATGTGATGCGCATCAACATAACTCTTCTGTCGATCTTGTGCTTCTTTAATCCTTTGTCTTATCATTTTCATTTGTTCTTCCATTTCTTGGATCGCTTCTGGTCCTACCAGGACCCTATCCTCAAGTTGATCCCAACTCAAAGGCATCTGACATGGTCACCCGTAAAGAAACTCAAACGATGCCATCTTAATGGTACTTTGATGGCTGTTGTTGTACACAAACTCTACCAGCGGCAAGAACTCTTCCTAATGCCTATGTTGGTCCATCACATACATATGCAACTTATCTTCCAAAATCTGGTTCGTTCTTTTTGTCTGCCCATCCATCTCAGGGTGATATGTTGTACTAAAGTTCAGTCATGTCCCCAAGGCCTCTTGGAAATTGGTCCAAAAATGTCCTGTAAACACTGATCCTCTATTGGATATAATCCTTTTAGGCACACCATGTAATCTCACAATCTCATTGATAAAAACTCTAGCTATGTCTGGCGCCTAGTACGTCGTATGCACAGGGATAAAATGTGCACTCTTCGTCAGAGTGTCAACTACCACAAAAATTGAGTCGTGCCTCCTTTATGTCAGCGACAATCCAACAATAAATTCCATCGAAATGACCTCCCATTTCGATTCCAGAACAACATGTGGCTATAGTAATCTGGCTGGATGTCTATGTTCAGCCTTCACTTGCTGACATTCTAGACATCTCGCCACATAGTTAACTATATCTGCCTTCATTCGTTTCCAGAAGAATAAGAGCTTAAGGTCCGCCCTCATCTTCGTGACTCCTGGATGAGCCATGTACATGACTCTATGAGATTTTCTTAAGATCAAACTTCTCAATTCGTCATTAGGCGATGCGTAAATCTAGTAATTATACCTCATCAATTCGTTGTTGTCCAATGTATAACCTTCAAACTTTGGTACCATCATGGCATCTTGTCCAATATTTTCCTTAACCTCTTTATACTAGTCATCGTCGAACTATATATAGAATATTTTCTTGAAGATTCGTCGAAAGAGGTATCATCGAGAATATGCGTGGTCTTTGAATCAACGCATCTTCCACTCTTTTCACTGTTCCTTTTATGTAAGTAATCTCAAAATCATATTCGCTAAGCAATTCTGACCAATTTCTTTGTCGCACGTTGGGGTCACTCTGCGTAAATATGTGCTGCAATCCATAGTGATCTGTTTTTAGTTCGAATTTCTACCCAATCAAATAGTGTCTCCACACTCTCAAGGCATACACAATGGCCAATAACTCCAAATCATGCGTTGTGTAGTTCTCTTCATTCTTTCTTAATTTCCTTGAGATGTAAGCGATCACTCAACCGTCTTGCATCAAGACTCTGCCTAAACCTTCTTTGGATGCGTCTGTGCATACCAAGAATTACTTGTCGATGTCGGGGACCTTTAGTATCGACGATGTCGTCAACAACTCCTTGAGCCTTTGAAATTCTCCCACGCATTACTTGCTCCACACAAACTTCTTGATTTTCTTCTGCAATTCCGTGATCGGATTCACTATCTTCGAAAAACCTTCGACTAACCGCCAGTAATATCCAACTAAACCCATAAAGTTTCATACTTTTGGTACGTTTGTCGGCACGGGCCATTCCATAATAGCCTCTACCTTCGCTTAATCCACAATGATGCCTTCACTGAAGATAACATGCCCTAAGTAATGAATCCCCGATTGGTAAAAAAAGCATTTTGATAGTTTCCTGTATAATTTGTTTTCTCGTAAACACTGTAGCACCAAGCGCAAATGTTCGTCATGTTCTTCCGTTATCCAAGAATATATCAGTATATCATCAATGAATACTTGAAAAAACTTGTCCAAGTAGTCATAGAACACCCCATTCATCAAGCTCATGAATACCCCTAGGACATTTGTCAGTCCAAAAGGTAAAACAGTAACCTCGTAATGTACGAACCTTGTCTTGAATGTGGTCTTATGAATATATTCCTCTTTATTTCCTAATTGGTGATAACCTGATCTCAAGTTGATCTTTGAAAACACCGTTGCACCTTTCATTTGGTCAAACAAATCGTCTATCCTTGGTAATGGATATTGGTTCTTGATCGTTGCCTTGTTCAATTGATGGTAGTCAATATAGAGTCTCCACGACCCATCCTTCTTTCTTATGAAAATAATAGGCGCACCCCAAGGTGACACACTTGGATGTATAATTCCTAGGTCCAACAACTCCTGTAACTCAAGTGTTGACATCCAATAAGGCATTATTTATATCNCAATATAGAGTCTCCACGACCCATCCTTCTTTCTTATGAAAATAATAGGCGCACCCCAAGGTGACACACTTGGATGTATAATTCCTAGGTCCAACAACTCCTGTAACTCAAGTGTTGACATCCAATAAGGCATTATTTATATCGGTTCAATTCTAGGTTTCAAGTTGATGGTAACTCTTTCGGGCGACAAACCTGGTAACTCTTCTGGAAACATGTCTGCAAACTCTCGTACTACCGAAAGGTTTTATAATCCTTCCGCCTCGCCCTTATCATTTAGCGCCAAGATTGCATATATCTTGCATCCTTTGCACATGTTGTTCTGTAGTTGTAGGGAAGAAATGAACCTCAAGGAAACTCTCTAGTTTCTTCCTACAATCACTCTTCTCTATCCCTCCGCATCGGTCAAACTCAACTGTTTCATCTTACAGTTGAGTGTCACATCATGGGATTCCAACCAATCCATACCAATCACTATGTCGTAATATCCTAAGGTCATGACATATAGATTGTCCTTCATTACAAAATCTCCCAAGTCAATGTTACAATCCGTAACCCTTCCTCCAACCTTCTGTTTGGCACCCGAAGCCATTTCTACATATCTAATCTCATCCTATTCATATATCTTTACCTTAATTCTTTTCAACACTGCAACATAAATAAGGATCTTTGTAGCACTCAGATCTATCAAAATACTAAAATTTTGGTCGGCAATTGTACCTAATGTCTCAAGCACAGTGGATTAGTGCTCGGGCTGACGGTTATTCACCATTGCATGAATCCTGTGAGCCTTGCCCAAATCTCCAACTATAGTGTGTTCGGCTGACCTGACTGCTCTGGCCCTCTCTAATGGATAGTCTTGCTGGTAATGTGGCTCTCCACATGTCCAACATCCGGTCTTCGGTCCAGTACTCCTGGTCCCCAAGGTAGAAGTTACTGGCCTACAAATCTGAGCTCCTGGTCTGTTCTGCTGAACATGCCTAAACAACTGTTGTTGCAGGCAACATTGCTACTGATGCGGTGGTCCTCTGCTGAGGATCCGGTCATCGTGGTGTCGTGAACATGGATCCTCTCGATGTATATCGATACCTTAATGTATGTATGGATGGTTTCTGATGTTGCTGCGCACCTGTCGTCGTATGTCCAGTCGATCTTGCAGGAGTCCTGCCTTGAGACCCGCTGGTGAACTCTTCCTTTGCTATGAGGTCCTTCTGGGCCGCATCGTGCAACGTCTATGGAATTAAGATCCTCACCTTCACATGGATGTTGAAGTTAAGTCCAAACACAAACTTGTTGACCTTCAACTTCTCCATGTTCAGATGTGGAGCATACCTAAGTAGCTCCATGAATCGGGCCTTGTAGTCTGGAACCGTACGAACACCCTGTCGTAAGGCATTGAACTCATTGAGTTGGCGCTTGATGAATTTCTCTGATAAATACCTCTCCCAAAACCGTTCCTCGAACTGTTCCCATGACACATCTTCGACAACCATGTTCACTTGAGGTAGGAGTGTCTTCCACCATAGAAGAGCACTTCCCTTCAGCTAAAATACCGCCATGCAGAACTTAATGTTGGAGGTATAGTCACAAAGTGCAAAGCACATCGCCATGTTCTCCAACCAAGCCTCGATGGCTGAGCCGTTCGTGGCACCCATGAACTTGGGAAACTTCACCTTCTCGAGATCTCTGTGAATGCTACCAGTACCAGCTGGAGCACGTTGCGAACCCTCATTGGGTACAAGAGCCCTGGTCTCATCTCTATTTAGTCGGTTAATCAGGGCCTCTAACATCCATTGAAAGGACCTCATCAAACCAACCACACCCCCCACAACAATCTTCTCATGTCCAATGACTTGTTCTTCTCCTTGGGGCTTAAACTCCTCTGGTGTGGATGCTACTGTAGGCATCACACCTCCTCCCCTAGCACCTTGTCGTCTACGTCCACAACGTCCTCTAACCATGATTACCTGCATGGACACAATTCAAGTTTTAATTAGCGATAAGTTATTAATCAAGTGTTTAATATAGTGGAAGGCGTAATGATCCCAAGTCGCGAGGTTGAACCCACTTTGATACCATAAATAACAACCCCTCCATTACGACTACAAATAGTGAAGTACAAGGTAATTTTTTTAACGTCAACACATAAATCACAGAAACACATAATCAACACGACATCATAATTAAAAGCATTACATGCAACACATCATCATAATCAATGACAGCATAAGCCAACACATTAACATAAATGATAGAGGCACATTATCAACACATAATCATAAATAGCGATGCAGTTCCACACATCACAATCAACTAAAGCAATTATATATAATGATCAACCATATCACTGAATATTAAATAACTACCTGCCCAACCTATCCTGCATGGTTAGGACCTCTAGGACACATAAGCAATGCTCAAGCCCATGATTCATCCGATTAATTTTGACCATTTAAGGTCTCAGGGTTGGCGGCTGTTCTGAGGAGCAAGGAGGTGTCTAAATCTCACTAATCCAATCACAACTCATAACTCCAATCTAGATTATCAATCATACACTAACACTATCATGTGGCACAAGAGAAATCCAACTACTAAACAATCATACATCAACTTTATTTAATCGCGCAATATTAAACAATCCTAAAACAATCATACATCCACATAATCAATAGCGCAAGAGTAATCATCAACTTTATTTTCATGGCACAAAAGTGATCATCAATTTATCTTCATGGCACTAGAAATCTAATCCCAAAACCAATCCTACATTGCATTAAATTCATGGCGCAAGAGTGATCGTCAATTTGAATTTCATGGCGCAAGGTAAAAAAATTTCTAAAACAATCATACATTCACATAATTGATGGTGCAAGAGCAAACTAGTTACTAAAACATTCCTTCATCAACTTTATTTTAAGGCACGGAAGTAATCTAAGTAAGTTTAATTAATCACACATAAATCATTATATCTAGGCGCACGAGTAAACTAAGTACATAATCAATCAAAGGTAATTCAAGACTAGATTCATCGACCACGACCAACCATTCATTTCTTCATGCACATGAATAATCTATTCTACTTATTCCATTATTCAACAATAATTAAGTGCAAAAAGGTGAAGAGAATAAGACATAATGATTGATAAGATTATGAGGGCAATAACAAGATCCATGAAAAATAATTACGTCCAACATTTACACTCGCCCAAGTGAGATTCAATCAAGTCGAGCATCATTTGTTAACATTCCCATCAACTGTAATATATTATTACGCAATCTTAAAAGAAATACAAATTACATAATCAAATGTAAGGAGCTAAGACCCAAATCCTTATTAAACAATAGATATATATCAGATTCAATGTTAATCAACATATTTATTTAAAAACCATATCAAAAGATTTAATCCTTCCTTACATTAAAAGGATGCAATACTAATTTAAATAAATTTCAAAGTAACTTCCATAATATCACATCTTTTTTAAGCAAAGGTAAGGACTCCTTTACTACATTACTTATCATTTTAAACTATAAATACAGTCATAACAACATTTAATAGGAATCCTAGAGTTACTGCATATCCTTTAATATCGTAAGGGATTTAAGTGCCCAATTCATATCCATGTAAAAAGATTTAAGAATCACATATAATGGACAAGGTAATGAACCTTCGTATCTCAACTTCCCTATCACAAAAGACTTGTATAAGGTCCATCAATTAAGCATTAACAAGTGTCCAATTGCTAACCTACGTGTCCTTTAAGAAAATTAAAAGGGGCGAAGTCTTACAAGCAAATAAAACAAGGACCAACCAAACGACACAACCATCTAAATCATCTCAGTGTCTAAGCTTTAATTAACACAACAGTGCAACAAGTGTCCAGAATGAAGACCCAACGCGAAAATCAAGGGAGGAGGATTGTCGCAGTGTTATTTTCCTCAAAACAAAAAGCTCTTCTCTACCCTCTATTCCCAACATTGAGCAAGCACCCATGCACCAGGTGTCAAGGTAAAATCTCGTCATCCTCTGCCCCAATGACCATACGGGTACCACCCAGATTGTGCAACAATACACATTTATTCATATACAATTTCCCAAGGTCCAAGCGGTTGAGGGAATAATTGAGATAAGATTAACACTGTAAGGGAAATTAACCAATTCTTGATG
>SNQJ01S0127166.1:10334-22421 GCA_010110895.2 Picea sitchensis | reverse complement strand
TTTCAGATAAGTATGTGGATGAGGTTACTTGTGATGTAGTGTCGTTAAAAGAATGTGGCATCGTCTTAGGAAGTCCATACTTGTATGATCGAAAAGCAATCTTCTACAGAACTAAGAATCAGTATCAGTTTACTAAAGAAGGTCATGACTACATAGTGCATGCTCATCATGTTAAAGAAAGTAACAAACTTCAAAACATGGAACAGTTAACAAAGGCAGTGCAAGTTAGCGACAAACCATTGATTGTTTCAAGTGAAGTTATAGATCTTAAGCAAGAACAGGACATGATTATGGAGTGGAAAATTAATCATAAATTGCTTAAAGATAAACTTATGTCGTGCAAGTACTTTAAGTATATCAGTGCATTTGTAGTCGTTTTTCTGATGTTATCATTAACAATGTTCAGTACATGGATGATAGTGGCTTCAGTGAAATGTAGCAGGATTGCAATGACTAACAATGTACTTTCAGTGGTCATCATTGTATTACAGTTGATTTTGACGAGACAGGTGCACAGGACAGAGTTCAGAGACAGAGGACAAGCCGGGTGGCCTATCCCGGGTTTGTTAACTGGACAGTAACCTTTTGGGGACCAAAAGGTCTTTTTGTGGGGAGGTGTGATCTGAAAACAGATCCAGAAGCCTGATAGGGCTTGAAAAATGCTCAAAAATGAAAGTGCTCGGAATGCGACGAAACCTGTGCCATTGCGTCCGTCTCGTCGTCCTGAATCCGGTGGTATAATTTTTATCGCAAACGGAGTCCGTATGAGGAAGATATCGCGTTCTGTCCGAAAAGCCAAACAGGCAAAATTTTGGATGCTGACTGTACCTGTCCGTATAGTCCGTACAGACATGTGTCAGGCCGTACAGCTGACGTGGGCCAACCAGAAGGCGACACGTGGCAGACGGAGATGACGACACGTGGCAGCTTGGGGACGCGACACGTGGCAGACCGTACGGAAGGACACGTGGCGTCACTAGGATGCGCCACGTGTCACACGGATTTGGCGATTTCAAGGTACGATTGGACCAGTAAAAAAGTGACACGTGTCACCACTCACAGGGTGACACGTGGCACGCTGACATCATCCAGTGATGTGGTAATGCTGACTGGGCGTACGGCGGCAGGGACACGTGGCGGTACGGCATTCGTCGTGGCAGACACGCGGCAGTTGACAGAGGCGTACGGTGGTTGACGTGGCGGCACACGTGGGCCAATGGCAGGCCGACACGTGGCATATTCCTGTTGGTTGAAAAGGGTGCCACGTGGCCCAATCCTGGGCTGCCACGTGGCACCCCATTACTGGTTGATTGGTCTATGTATAAAATTGGTTTGGTAGCGTCGCCGGGGGTTGAACCCGCGACCTCCGGTGGGGGAAAGAACTCACAAAGTTTGGCTAACCACTTGGGCGCCGGGGCGTGACTTGTTATAACTACGTCAAATATTATAGTTATGTTTGTATGGTGGTTTAAACGGGCGTCAAAAGGGCCAGGGCCTAGCCCCAGCCCTCGCCACGACATATAACCAAAACATGTGACCGGTAGCGCGGCGGTTGTGGTGGCATAAATTTGGCGGGCGGTTAAAACAACAGCGCGGGAATATATATATATTAGCCCGCGATTCCGGGCGCTTATCCATACGACCGGGCCTATTGCTATTTGGGCGGAACCGTTTTACAAAACGCGCGGGAAGTTTATTCCAAAACAACCACGGTTTTAACCATATGACCAATAGTTTCGGAATCGGGAGCCATGTGGGTTGGCCCGCGCTATAGCGCGTGGCCATATGCTAAGCCACGTGACCAAGAAAAAGGGGCTGTGCCCTGCCTTTGGGGGCTGCGCCCAATTTTTGCAACAAAAACTTTACTATAGTGGGTTTTTCCATAACAGTTTTGGGTTTTAATGAATATTATGCCATTATTAGCTGATTTTCTCCATTTTTGGGGGATATTGGGCTTTTTTGGAGGCCAGATTCTTGGAGGAAGTTGGGGATGAGAAACCAACTCCATTCCTATATAAACCAGGCCTGTTTGAGGCCAATGGACAGTCAGATTTGCAGAGTTATGCTGTTGGAAAGCCAAGCCAAAGTCAGTTTGTTGCAGGGTAGCCCTTGAGGTGGAAACGCTGTCGGATCGTTTCTGGGAGCTTGGAGCATCAGATTTGTCTGTCGTTTCTTGCATTGGGTTCTAGAGATCTGTGTCAACAAGACCAGATCAGTCTTGTAGCCTTTGGGCATTGCTGAGATGTAATTTTGAGCACTTGAGCAGAAATAAAGAAGCCTCCCCTACAGGAAAAAGGTCCGGAGACGTAGGCAAACATTGTGCCGAACTCCGTTATCAACCTGCGTTCTTATGGTTTGCTGTTCTTTACTGTTTTCAGATCTGCATATGTGTATTTGACTGATATAATCCTCTTCTTTCCTCATTCTATCATTAAAATTCTCAATGGTTAATGAATTCATGCAAGTTTAAAACTCAACCATAATCATAAAAGATCCTGCCCCGGATCAGTCGATTCCACTGGTTTCAGGATGAAAAACTCAGTTGTCGATCCAGATGCTATATCATTCAAGATGGTAGAGTTATTGGTAAATCCTATTTTCCTTGAAGAATATATAAAATAGATAGGTACATTGAGAGATTCTTTATATTTTGAAGATTTAAAGGACTAGATTTGTACATTATCTAAAGATGAATATGATTAAATGGCTTCTTCATCCTCATCTTTTGATTTGGACTTTTGTAAAAAATGTCAAAATTTTTGTTTAGAGATACAGTTCAAATATCTTTAGTTTTGTATGGAATCATATGGAAGTTTATTGACTCAAGATAAGTCTCTGGATTTTTATTATCAAAATATCATTACTTATGAGAAACAACATGAAGATGTTATTCGGGAATATGAAGTAGCATATTTAGAAATTCCTGATAGTCAAGTTGATATTTCTATAGAATTATATGAAGGATTACCTCTAGACATTGTTCCTATTAATGTATCTTAAGGCTTTCAAGAATATACCCAACTTTTCCAGATGTAGATGTTAAGAAGGAAGTTTCTATCGAGCAAATTGTTGCTCTTTCATATGGAAATCTTGACCTTGATGACATAAAACAAGAAACAATTATAGTTGGAAGATGCCATTTTCATTTTAGTGGTCAAGAAGAACTATTTGTTCATGTTATCCAGGACCCGTTTGCATTTCTGTTGGAATCATAAGAGGAAATGAGTCTTACAGTTTTCATGTTCAAAGGGATTAGTTTCAAATGGCAGGTTGAATTGTTACATTTCCAGTTTTTCTTTCCGCTTATGGAAAACAAGAGTTAAAAACAATCATCAACTGGATATATTAAAGTAGGCTCATGTATATAAATAAGCTTTCCATAAAAGCATTTGATTTACAATTATAGGTTAGTTTTTCATAATAAGGACTCCATAGCCCAATGGAGGCACTAGTGTAGCATTTGTTCTTCAATTTGGTTGGCAGATTGTTTTACAATGCATAATGCACTAGAAATGCAAATGTTCTTGGAGCCTCACGGGTAGGTCTCCATCCCTTGTGGAGCCTGATGTTAGCACATAAGATGTAGAGGTCTTGGTGTCATCATTAGCAAGAGAGGATTGTATTGGTATTAAATACTTAGTTTAAGTTCACCATCAAGTGTTAAATCCAAGGAAAAGGTCCTACAAGATTTAGTCAACCACCTAAAGTGTCTTCTCAGTTGTTAAATCTTATGTGTTGCAAACTCTTCTAGAAGTTCGCAGCATTCCAAAAATAGAGCATGTGCCAAGTCTTTTTATGCTTATGATCTTGTAAAAGGGTATAATGATGGATTTTAGTTTTTCAGTACCATCACATCATTAAATAACTCCAAATGGTCATTTTCAAAAGGAGGATTTATCATTTTGATATTCATTTCCAATTTCAAAAGGTGCACTGCAAACTGGCGTTGTGAACTGGTTAAGGAGGAGCATTGGAGGTTAGATAGCTTGAAAGAACACATGTTCAACTTTGATTGCATCTATATCAAGCCCATGTTTACCAGGTACTCCATGAGGCTTTTCATGTTGTTTTAAAGACTGAAAGAAGGGTTTTGGATGACTCATCTATTGACGTTGCGAACTCATTTCCTGTAGCAGAGTCTTCTAAATATTTGATCATAACTTTTGAATGATGATATGGTTTTTTTAGAATTGTTTTTTGGAGGAGCATGATATTGGCATTGATCATTTGACCAAATTTCAACCTGACGCAGTTTGGAATTTGAGAGATAAAATTAAAACACCGGTGCGCTGCAAATTGGCGCTGCAAACTCTTTGTTTTGCATAGTTTTTGGATATTCGCCTTGTTTGGAGGTTTCCACCTGTCAAGGAGGGTTTGAATGAATTCTAAAAGATCAATTAGATGCTAAAGGACACCTTCACCTAATATTTATCTCCATTAAAACCTCATGCAGTGAGTTGGAAAGAGATTTATTAATGACTTCCAACAACTTTCTAAAAATTAACAGTTTGTTGGATTCCTATCTCTTTGACTGTTGCCACCTATCTTCAAGGCCTAGAATCCAAAGTAAGAGATGGGTTTCGATCTCCTAAGAATATTTTGGATGTTATTTTCTATTTAATGGGTGAGGGGAATCAAGAAGAGAGGAATTCATGAGCCAAGAGAGGCTAGAGAGAGTTGGAGCAAGTAGTTTCCCTCTATGTGTTCATTTGTAAGCCTGAGGTCATTTTATGATTGTAATCATTACTACTATTGAAGACTCATGAGAGCTATGGTTTTTAGATTGTAATTCTTATGTTTTATATATATTCTTATTTGAATATATTGCATATTTTAGGATCAAAGGATGTCAATGATTTATGGATCCCTAAGCAGCGGAGGATTTGCTTTAATTTTTCCCATCAGTCATTGTTTTATTCAAGTATTTGTTGATTTATTAAACTAAGAGGATATTTGTTTAGTGAACATTTTATCTTATGTTTTCATTCTTCATTCTTCTATCTATCAGCATATGATCTTGTTCTTTGTTGAGCAGCTTTAGTGCCTTCGATGAGTAGAGTGTTTATGACTCCATTTCCCAATGGTGTAGCCTATTGATCTGCAGTTTGTTGCCCTCTTCGTTTCTTGCTCATTCTAATTGGTCCACTCAAGCTTAAACTCAATATAAACCTACAAAATTTTGATGGGTACTAGGCTTACACCTACAACAGTCTAGGTGTGACTTCTAGTGCTAACACAGTTGACACAGAACCCGCTTCTTATCCTTACATCAAGAATATACCTTCAACTACAATGAAGGAATTATTGCGTTCATGTGGGAAAAGAATAAGGGAAAGCCTAAATATGACCAAAAGGATGAACACGTTTGGCTTGGTCATTACATCATCAAGAAGAAGTCCGAGAAATAGAAGTACTACTTGACATCTTTGGACGAGAGAAATATGCCATTACTAGTGGATGGGTCTCTTCTCTGACCCTGCGTTCAAGGCACTTGACTTATTTAGGGCCTGGGCCTCAGGTAAGTAGGTAGGTCATCTTGCTTCCTTACATTTTCATCTTGATTGCTCATGGTAGTTTAGCTTCATTTCATATTTCATTTTTCTCTATTTTCATATTGCTTTCATCATATTACATGTTTAGTTTAGAAATTTTAGAAAAAATGCAAACTTTTCTTTCTAGATTAGTTGTTATTTTGAGATTTGATATATATGGATGGAGGGTGATAAAACCACCCTATATTTTACATTTTTATGTTTCAGTGTAGGAACATGTCCACTAGGAGATGTTGTGGTTCTCATGCACTCTACAACAAGTACATGTCCCCGAGTAGGAGCTAGGTGTTATCCCCAATTCCTAGGGATAACTAAGGAGATGATGTCTCAAGGCCCTTAGGTAGTAGACATGGAGTATCAAGAGAAAAATTGACTGGAAATGTCCACTTGCACAGATAGAGGCCTGCTTCACCACCATAGATCTCATGTTCATCTTGAGGGTGTCCACCACATCAGCTTACTTCCGGAAGACATTGGGTCTTGCTCCATGAGGTACAATCCAGGTATTATGGTGAGTGTCATTTCAATATTTGAGGCATTTGAGTTTATTGCATTTTAAGTTGCTTTTGATTATGTAACGTATGCTTGGAAATTATGCTCTTTGCCTTGTTTCACCTCGGTAGTTGACATTGCACCCTAGTCAGTGGTCACCCTTAGGGATAGGTTTTCTACTGGTAGGTTCTCTTGACAAGTCATCGTGCCATTCCTGACCATACTTGTCACTTTCCACACTTTATCCCCTCATCTCCTTACCTTTTGGGATCTTTGGGTATACTGGCCCAAGAAGGGATTGCCCCTCATTTCATGGGAAGAAGGGGTTGAAGGCCCAAAGGCTTGTAGCTGGAAAAAGATAAAATCCAATCATGAACCTTCTAGATGCTTTCCCAGGGATCCCGAGGACAATGAAATGTCTCTCATAAGAAACTAATGGGACCCCTGAAAATAACTAATAAAAAATGCCAACCAAGGTGGAGCATGTGTGGGAACTATTTTTCATGCTTAGGTAGAAGCCCCACACATTGTCTTCAACTTGGGGAAGCATGATGTGACCAGGGTAGTGTCAAGGTGGGCATTTTTTTTATGCTTAGGTAGAAGCCCCACCTTGGCTTCAATCTGGAAACATCTTAAAAGAACAAACAACAATAAATGGGCTTGGAAAAAGGTTGCATTGAAAATGAAGGTGCAACAGACCCTCTACAAAGGCACCCATAAATGAGATATTACGATCCCTTGTATGTCATGAACCCCATGCCCAAAAGTATTGCCCCCATCCATGTCACTTTGTTCAAATGAACTAGAGAGGGGTCCACTTGGGAAACACTCCTAAACTTGAGGTACAATTCACCCAATAGGTCACTTTGTCAACCCTCCCATACCTAAACTTGGGAAATTGCATAGGGTATTTGAGCACTTGTTTATTTTGATGAGGTATTTTTTATGTACATGCTTATATGGCTCTTTTATTGAATTGATTTACTTATCATGATGCATTTGGCTTGAGATCCTTGGAGGGAATATTCATTGTATTTGCAGGACCTAGTTGGTGAACATATTTGGAAGAACAAGCCTAGCTTGCACTTCCTTGGGGCTTGAATCCCACAGGTTGGATACTATATCCCACACATCGGATGATGATGGTAGCATTTGGAGGCCTGAAAGACACCTTGGAGGATCTATCCTAGCCCATTTCTAGCCCAATGCCTTACTCTTGAGGAAAAAACGTTACACTTGAGGGGCTTGACGTCACCCTAGAGATAGGGTTTGGTGGTGGAGTTATTGAGAATGGGAACTTGGAAAATTTTAATGGAATAAGGCATGGATTGAAGGAGGAAACCCTATTGCATGAGAGGGGGGCCCTAAAAGGCCCAACAACTTGCAAAAAAGTGCTAAAATGTCACCCTTTAGAGGGATGACTCCACATTAGGGTTTTCTTTTGTGCAATTTTTTAATTAAAGTCAAATCACTTTTGTAAAGGGGAAAAGTAAGGGTTGTTGATCCCTTAATTTGTGGTTTACCCTAAAATTAAGTGGACCAACACTTTTAGTAGGATTTGTATAAATAGGGATCACTTCTATTTCATTTTCATCATAACTCTCCCATTGTGAGAATAATATTGTGGATGAAATGTGTGCCCTACTTGGGTAGTTTGGTATCTCTCTCTTGTGCAAGAGATTTTTGATGATATCTCTTGGTAAATTGTTGAGCTAAGGTAGCATGCACCTCTTGGAGACTTCTTCTCTTGCTTATGAATGGTCATTGCTTGGTGAACTAGGGTTTGATCTTGCATCTCTCTTGAAATTGGTAAGGAAAATTTGAAATTTTTAGTTCTTTTTTCTTTTTTCATGATTATTTTTGGTTGAAACCCTAGGAGAAGTATAAGTGCATACACCCTCCATCAATCTTCATCTCATTTGCTAGTTTACAAGTCATTTATTGCAAGGTTGCTAGGAGGAGTACAAGGGAGTACACCCTTCTAGATTTACCTTAGTTTGATTTTCATGCCCCATGGAGTAAGAGGATTTACACCCCTAGGGATTTTATTTATCTAACTTATGATTTAAAGATTCCATTCACCCAAATTTTAAAGGCACTAATATGAAGTTTTCATTGGAGAAATAAATTGTTTGCATTGGTAAACGTGATTTAGAGAGATGTTGATATTGTTCAAGTTGGAATATTTTTCGAGACTCATTTCCAAGCTATCTTACACTTAGTATCTGGACCTATCTTATAGGGGCATCACTTCCATCGCCTCACTTTTCATCTCATTTCCCCCTAGGGTCACCTAGGACTCCCCCCTTGTGTTAGATTCTTCCTTCACAAAAGAGAGGGTAGGGTTTATATGAGGTGACAGTGGGTAAAATCTCCCACCGTTATCACCATCTTATGGATTGGGTTGGGTTTTTCCCAACCTATAGTTTGTGCGATAACATGTACCTCTTGAACAACTCACTTCCCTAGTTCTTTTGAACCAGATAAAACATTTGATGCGTGGAAGGAATATGTAGATGGAATTAGGGATGAAAATAACTAAATATTTGATCGTTCAAAGGAAGATGAAGAGTAAAAAAGTTGAATCACTTCAATTCCATGACCTCTATTTTGTATAAAATGTTGAATTTTCTTTAGAGAAAGGATTCTCAATTTTGCACAAACAATCTATTTTGTAACTAACATTGAAGCATTGTTAACAAGACAATTTAATAGAGCTTAAGATGTTGTTTATGAATGTGATCTATCTTCATTCCATGCATGAAATATTTGGTTCTACTATAAGTTTGTGCTTTCATACTATTTATTGGCACCTACTTTCATTCAATATTCCCTGGTATCAAAATAGACATAGGATTAAACTATGTTTAGTTATTTAAAGAACTTGTATGAAACATCAAACAAAACCACAGTTCTTTATCTCTCAATCAACTATATGTGCTAACTATATGTTATAGTGATAGGATGTGTGCAACCATCTAGTGGGCCTAATGGTTTAGAACATGTGTTTCCACCTAAGAGGTCACAAGTTCAAATCCAGAGGGGGGTAGGGTATGTATACCTCCGTAGACTTTAGCACTCAAATCACTGCATGGAAAGGGTCCCTTGTCCCACAAACAATGGGCTCTCATGTTATACCCAATTGATCTTATTTCTTTATATGTGTATGTTAATAATTTCCTTATAATAACTTGATGTTAATGATTTTATCACTCTATTAAACTTAAAATCCTTTATAAAATAACCTTTAACACATTTAATATTTAAAATTTGCCCAATATTTAATTTTTGTTTTAATCTTTCAATCTTATCAGTGTAGAATGAACTTAAAGAGAAATATACTTTATTAATTCTATTAAATGTACACTTATATGTTGGATAGTTGGTTTTCATTGATGTTGATGGATAGTTGGTTGTCATCGATGTCAAAAGATGTGATGGGTGCATTTGAAAAAGCCTACAAGATTCCCTAGAGGTGTGGTCATGAAGCTCAAAGTTGTTTGAGGAATAAAGACATGAAGGACAATTTAAATGCAGGTAACACACTCATAGATGGATAATCCTCATAATATTGTTTCCAACGATAGATGGTACGTCACGTAGTTCCTCACGGTTTAGGAGTTATTAGGTCATGAAGTTGGAAGCCCTGAAGAATGGTTAAGAAGCCCATAATTAGTTACAAGTCATTAATTAAAGGGTAAAGTGGTTGTAACAAGAAAGAATAGGTTGTTGTAACATCCCGCTCTTGTGAGCACATGTTATCGACTTATTCTTTGAAGACGCTTGTGTGCAAGTGATCCAGTTATAATACATGATTATATATTTTGCTTATGGATTTTTATGATGATGTTGATGGTGGTGATTTAAGGTTAATTTACATATATGTATTGATAGATGTTATTCACGAGTTTCCCCTAAGTGTGCAAGACATTAGACAGATTATGGATTCTGATGGAATCAATGGACCCCCTAGGACTCTGGATTGAGTCAGGGAGTGGATTGTATTGGTTTGAGTATTTCATTTATGCATATGTGACATATGATCAATTATAGCATGATTTTGTATATGGATCATTGATAGTGTTTCATTGATGGATGCAGGCTAACGATTGTTTTCTAATCTGACTTACATAAGGAGTAAAGGGGCCATGTACATAGACTAGATATTGAGGGAGAGGTGTGGTAGCGTCCCTGTCGCAACCTGCTAGTACTCCCACCGTGGCTTGAATTCTAGGTTAGTGGTTACCTAGTTAGAGAGGACCATGATGTCGTGAGGGCAGACTGAGACAGTCGCTCATGAAGATTTATAAGGGGCACACAATAAGGCAAGGTCCTTATTCCTTAGAATCCCTTAGACTCTAACAAGGTTTCTCAAATGGAGTGATGACTCCAGGGGTGGACAAGTACCAAAACCAGTCAAAGGCGAGTAGCACCCTTAGAGCACGGAGTGCATCTTGAAGGTCACGTCGCGTATATAAAATTTGAGTCAATGAATCTAGGTGGCTTAGAAAACCCTGAGCGGATAATTAACCTTGTAAAATCTTGAGCACAACAAGATCAATCAATTAATTAATTAATTAAGGATTGAAATTATTAATTATAAATCCCCATAAGAGTCTAAGCCTTTGCAAATAAAATTTAATTAAGCCTAAGTATAAGTTTTGTAAAGAGGCTAAATTGAAATTGATAACTAAAGAAAAAGGGGAATGAGGTAAATAATTTCAAGAATTAAGCAAATTGAAATAATCCTAATGATTTGATTAAGGCACATAGGTGTAAGAAATTATTAAAAGGGAGTTTTTAAAATAAGAAAGAAACATAGAGGAGAGAATGTGTACGCATAGAAAGGAATCTAGAGTCTAGCTAACACTAGTCTAACTAAAGAAGAATCCTATTTTAACTCAACTCATATTTAGTAAGGTGTCAGTCATTAGTTGGAAATAAAGGGAATACGAGACAGCTAGGAGTGATTCAAGCGCTTTTAGGAAGGGTGAGGGAAATTAAATTTTATTAAAATAAAATGTGGTTTACTTGTGCAAATTGAGGAAAGGGTGACCTATGTAAGGGGGAAATAATTCTAAATTATTTAAATTAAAAAGTGAATTAATTGTGCGAGGGGGGATGTGTTATGGAAAATTCTATAAAACAAATGGCTGAGATGAGAAATGGATCACACTGGTTATGGGTAAAGTTATGCTGCAGAATTTTTGACTGGTTTTACTTGTGAGAGTTGGGATACCCAGCTTGAGAGAGAGTGGTGGCTCTACCTTGCGAGGCAAGCTCGGAGCTAGAGTATTTTTCTGGTTGGTTGTGTGTGTGGCCCCTTTGCAGCTCTGGGGTCTAAGGGGGAAGAAGAGTACCCCTAGCATTGGCTGGGAGGTATCGGCGAAGTATCCATGGTTAGCAAGCGGGAGGATGGAAGGATCGCCATTGCTAAAGAACATCATTGACTCTTCGTCACCTTTGGTTACAATACTTTTATTTGAATTAAAATTTGAATTAATTAGATTTATTGTACATGCATTGAAATTATTGTCATAAACCGCCATTTTATTTCGGACATTGATTGTTAAATCCTTGATAGGTTTTGTGTAATAAGCATTGGAATTTTGTATTTATGGATAGTAATGTCATTTACTTTTCACAACTAAGCATTGAAATTTGTATCTTCTGGATTAAATTCACGATAGTTATCCTAGATCGAACTGATGTGTCTCTGAGCAGGTCAAGTATTAAAATTATTCTTGGGCTCTTGCCCAACATTTTTAAAATTGTCATCTCACCAAGAAGTGGCTTTGTTGGACTATCAGCGGAATTTTCCATGGGCTCTTTCCCAACGTTTTTAAAACTGTCATCTCACCACGATTGGATTTGTTGGACTGTCAGCAAATTCTTCCTAAGCTCTTTCCCAAAAAATTAAAGGCGGTCATCTCACCATGAATTGAATTGTTTGACTATCAACGAATTTTTCTATGGGCTCTTGCCCAACGTTTTTAAAATTGTCATCTCACCACGATTGGATTTGTTGGACTGTCAGGAAATT